>JBAMJV010006540.1:0-194373 GCA_037951105.1 Echinarachnius parma
TGTATTGCACGTTGGCGATCTTGAGATTTCTATTTCTAGCGAAGGAGAAAAATCTTCCTCCCGTAATCGTGAAACTGTGGGAGAGGCTGCATAATATGTGACTTTGTTGGGAGTTTTGAGCAGCAGAAAAAATCATCGAACTCATTTATTTACAGCCGTTGTCTTGCTTTTTGGATTAATATACAGAGTTACCTCCTAAGGGATTCGAGTGGGATGCTAAGCCTTGAATTCTACTTCGTGCATATCATCATTCGTTTTCCTGGCGTATTGGATGTGTTGGGAGGAGAGCGTTTCTAATTTATTCGCGGTTTCATTTCCTAAGCAAATGCAGCAGCGACTAAACAAGGATTTATTCGGATCTAACCTCGCAGAGCTACTTTAGTTTAATCTTGCAATTTTGTAAGATATATTTCCGTGTTTTTACGTTTTCTTTCTTCCTTATTGACTCGGAATGAATCTTAATTCCGTTATGGAAATTATGACCTTTACGTGAGCATTATTGCGAGGATTTTGTGTCTTCGGTATCTTGGTTCTGTCGTCATGTTTGTATAAGCTGAAAAAAGTCCGATTCGATGTCAGCATATCACAGATAATCTTCCTTAGTCGCTTTTTGACAAGTGGATTGTATTCATCAAAGACAAACATGCTAGAAATCTAGCATATTGTGTCAGCCGTATCTCTTCAGCGTTTTCAACAACAGAGAAGAAGTCTGATTCGAATGGCAGTATTTTGCAAGAATATATCGTTACCCTATTTCGCATCACTTATTTCTTGTGATGTCCGATATTGTTGGTTGAACGTGATTAAATGCCGTGACTTTGTTTAGCGTAACCTTTCTTGTGTGACGGAACACGGATACCAGCAATTGGAATCGTTTCTGAGCGTTGATTTTTAGAAGAGGAAAGCAAATTCGCTGTTACTTTAATCTGACTCCCTCGTTGCTTGTCAAGGCAAAAGTGACAGGCAAAACGCTACGAGTTGATGCTATCTCGCAGTAATAGTAATAGTGTGCTGTTTAGAGTTTCTGGTGAAATTGCACTCCCAAAGGGCAAGGACGTTCTATCAACTCACTCGAAAGGGTAACGACATTATACTTTATTGTCAAGTGCATCAAGTGCGTCTAGTCGGGAGTCAGTCTCGCAGTGCAGGTGTCGTACGATAAACCCGTCTGCGAACGAAAATCTAATCTCGCGGGTGTAATATTCTATAGCTCGCCCAAATCGCGCGGGCGGCAAATGTTATTGCATATCGCGTCGACGCATGAAATCAATCAAGGAATGTCGCTTTTCTCGTACTATCGTGCTCCAGATAACATGCACGTTCATACCTGACTGTCGCATGCGCCTTCGCTGTTGTTAATTGTACATTTTGTGCAGGGAATCAGCAGCATCTAAGAGGAAAACACAAACTATTTTGCTATACTTTGTTGGCATTCTCTTTTTTTTCTAGTGGAATTACAGTTTATTGAAAGTGTAACTACAAAGTTTTGTCTTCAACGGAGAGTATTTCATGCCTTTTGGGATTGTCCGATTTCGGTGTGATACAAAACACATCTTGTGACTGTGGAAATAATTAGTGAATACCAATCTACTTTTTGTTCTATATACGCGGGATGGAGAAGGAGGATCCGAACGGAAATGATACACCGAGTACATCATCAGATGCGGATAGAACTACCGCAGCTGGCGATGTGCCCTCACACGGGCAAAATAAGGCTCCGAGACACGTGCCCTCAACGTCTAAGGAGAGTCCAGTCATCGCACGCAGGAAGATCACTCGACCACCGCGACTCGAGAGCGTCTCTGAGAGCGAGATGAGCTCCAACGTCGAATCACCGTCGTCGAGTTCTGAGTTCGGTGTCCGCTCTTACCTTCACAACTTCTACGAACCCGACCGCGGCGCCAAAAACAACCAGGAGTTCTTTGTCGACGGCGAACATTCACACTCGAGAAAACGGAGTAAACGCGGGAGTGGTGCGTATCGGGAAAGCAGGTGGAGACAGCGATGTTCGTGCGCCGCGCTCTGGTGGAAGGCAGGAGTATTCGTCGGTGCTAACATCCTCATCCTCGCCGTGCTCGCCCTACTCATCGGCTACTTTGTCCAGCCGAAGGATGAAATCGTCGACTACCGCTCTAACGTGGCGGTCGTGAACCAAGACAATGCTGCCTTCAATCGGAAGTTAGCCTCGGCAAAGCTCGCCGGGCTTATCATGCTTTGTGCCGGCGGTTTCGTCATCGCTGTGTCTCTCCTCGTCCCGAGCGTGATCGTACCGTCGTACGGTGACGCGCGGAATCTCGACGAGGTCCACATCGATCCCGACGGCCACTTCCCGCCTTACATGCCTCTGAAGAACGACGACGAAGCGATGATGGAGGACGGGATTCCCTATACCTCGGAACTCACCAATGTCCAACCTGTCCGGGCGGGAACGGAATCGGTGGTTGCGGGAAAAGGCATGGTCAAAGTTCAAGGAAGTTGAGGACAATTGGAGATTATTTGTTGGTAATTAATATCTAAATTGATTTATTGAAATGCTACGAAAGATAAGATCAAAGGTAGCTAAAGAAACGTAAAGGAATATGAATGTTCCATGTTTAACGATATACCTTGATAATATTTCACAGTGAAAAAAGGCAGAGTTGATTTGGTGAAACAGAAAGTGTAGCCTAATGAACATTGACAAGAAGTCCCCGTTTCTGATCAGGAACCGAATCAGTAGCCCTGGAAATTGTTTGGTCAATGTCCAGGAAAACTGGGGAGAGAAATGTTGTGTTGGCATTTGGTGTTTCAAAGTTGCATTTATTGATGCATTTGTAACATTATTTTTTTACGCTAGATCTCTATACTCCGGTCTCTACTACGACGGTTCATGAGAATTCAAACATCAACTTGGAAATAATGTTCTTCACTTATCTCATGCTTATTCAAAATGTCCTCTGTTCAACGTACCCTTCTGTTCACGAGAAGAATCCGTGTAATCATTATGCATACACGTATATTAAAGACAAGGGTAGTTTAAGAGAAGTAATGTTTTGAATACTCGTGTATGCATGTTTAAATGTCAGATATTTATATTTGAAGATGAGTTTAATGCTGTAGGCGTATGGTAATGAATATGTGACGGTGGAATGAAATGTATTGCGCAAATCAGTTACAGAACCGGTGGGGAGATTGGTTTGAAGGAAAATGTCAGATATATTTATTTGTATGTTGATTTATACTATTGTAGGCGTACCAAGGTACTGAATATTTGTATACATGTATTTGGTTTATTCTTGAACACGTAGATCACGCAGAGGTAATGTAAAACGTAATTTCAAAGAAAGCATCAGGCCTACTGATTGTAAAATGGATGTATTGAACCATAAATGGTTACATGACTGTCCAAACTCCAGCTTGCATGATTGCATAGGCTACGTGATTCCATCATGTGTGTCAATCTATTGCACTACGTAAATGAATTTATGCGTAGGTGGTTGCCCGTGCATGTACACTCAATGCATAAAGTGGGACTGCGTGTCTTTCTAATTGGAAGCAGCGCATAGTGAGCATTCCGGTATATAATTATGACACTCCAGGAGTTAATATTACTCATTTCAATGGAAATATTGAATTTTTAATTACCGAGTAATATGATTTCACGCAATTCCGATCATCCTGTTTACCAGTCCACTGCGTTGTACGTCACGATTTCTATGGATTAATGACATCACGCGTAGGTGGTGAATGATCAATGTACGCAATAGACTTATCCATGTTACCAGGGGGTGGAGGGGCGGGGGGGGGAGGGGGGGGGGGGGGGGAGGGGGCATGCTGCTGTGATATATTATTACGGTTTTGTTTCGGGGGAGGGCCCGTGCGGTATGCATCTAAAGTGTGTATCACGGACATTGAAAGGAGTTTCAGGGACGAACGCCAGCACAAGATGTTGTTTTTAAAGCTCATTTGGTAGAGCAGCGGTCGAGCAATCCGAAAGTATTTCTTTATTTTGTTCACAGATTTACCCCTTACGTTTTCAATTGTTCCTGGCAAATTATGTGGGGGCACAAATCACCCCCCCCCCCCCCCCACCCCTCCGGGAGCTACGCCACTGGACTTGATAATAAAATAACACGAGCATCTTTTTATATAGTACTCAAGTACCTCTTTAACAGACGCAAATGCTCGCACATTCATCCAGGTAATTGACGTAGAATGGTCATCTGCGTCACGCCCGAGATGTAGATAGGTAGACAAAAGCAGCAAAAGAAACCCCACAAAGTAAGTGTGTTTTAACCATCACAATACCACAACATGGGATGTCTATAGACCTTTCGGTCTTAGACATTGCGTTTAATGTGCAGCAGCGGCACTCGAGAGCTTAACTAACACACCCACACTGTTAAAACGCTGTGTAAACAAACGCTGTGTAAAAATGGTTGTTGATTCTTTTCATACAACTTTAGGTGTAGCATGATAAGTTGTACAAAGAAGGGTTGTGGAAAGCGGCCCTTGTTCAAGTGTTGATGAAACGTGTTAAATCACGTGATTCGACCGCGAAATCATCGCGACAAAACCCCTTTCGTCCCATCGCAAACCAAGCGAACCGAGTTTAGCGCAGAAAGTTGCACACAAAGTGTGTTTGGATATTAACTCTTACAATACTTTAAAAATGGCATCTCTAACGAGATTTGAGTCTCAAGCACTTTACGTCAGTGTGCAGCAGCGGCGCTAGAGAGTTAACTAAAACGTCCGAATTGTAGATAGAAAGAGAAATGCGGCAAAGGAAGCCACATAAGGTATGAGTGCATTAACTCTTATAGTACCACGCAATGATAGCTCTATCGAGAGATATGGGACTTTCACATAGTGCCAATGTGCAGCGCCGGTGTTTGAGGGATTAACTGACATAAACGTACGTCATAGCAGAATACGAGTGTATGTCTTGGGTTATTTCGGTAAATCTTTTATTCGATCGTTGCCGTTGGAAAATAATAGATTAATTTATGAATGTATCCTGTCTGGCGTTGCGTATAGCTTTACACACGAGCCACGTGTCTTCCCCTAAATAGTAATACTTTCGCAACAAATCCCAAGGGTAGTACAAGATAACAAAACACACATACTGTACTTTTTTTTTTTTTAATGGTGTGCTCCCCCCCCCCCCCCCGAACCCACAATCAAGAAGCAATTATTATTTTCCTGCCTGTAGGCAGCATAGGACTTTAGTCGTCGAATATAAGTGTTAATTTAAAGCGGAAAGTCAACTACAGGAAAATAAACTAACAATGTGTATACGTGTTCTTCCTACTATAGGTTTTCCCATCCATTTTCAAACAATCGTCATTCAATTTCGATAATTGTTAACTTCAATTTCGTCTCGAAAATGTGTGGCTTTCAGTTTGTCATGTTCAATTTCGTCTTTCAGCAACCAATTTCGTTTGTTCCCAATCAAATTCGTGTTTGTCATATACATTTTAGTCAAAGGTAATTCGATTTCGTCCAATCGCAGACTGTGGGGCAGAAAGTGATGATCAATTTCGTCATTTTGCGATCGATTTCGTTCTTTCTCGTTCAAATTCGTCTCACGTTAGCAAGCTGTGATTGCTATTGAATTTTGGTATGAAATATCTTGTTAATCATCACACTATGGCTGATTGTTGCGAGATATACATGTATTGTCATGGGTTGGTTGTAATTAATGTCTATCATATAATTTATCAACATTTTCAGTCATGATAACTCCCAGCGCTTATCAATCAATCAATCAATCAATCAATCAATCAATCAATCAATCAATCAATCAATCAATCAATCAATCAATCAATCAATCAACCAATAAATCAATCAATCAATCAATCAACCAATAAATCAATCAATCAATCAATCAGTCAATCAGTTTCAAGTTTAAATTGCAAGTGAAATGCACGGTAAAATGTTGCATTTTCACAATGCATCTATACTTACGGGACGAATTTGAATGGGAAATTCTTGAAATCGATTGAACAATGATGAATTCAAACATAACATTGCTCACTTAATCGTCATGTGGGACGAATTTCATTGCACAATGACGAAATAGAATGACCAAATGTTTAGGTTGATTGGTCATTGACCAATTTGAACGATGAATAACTAAATTGTATATAACAATTGCACGTTCAGGATTTCTCGGGACGAAATTGAAGTTAACAATTATCGAAATTGAATGACGATTGTTTGAAAATGGATGGGAAAACCTATATTTAACTACTTTTCTTCAAGACGTTGAAACTCCCAAATAAATGTTTAGTCCCGTGTTATAAGCACGACATAATTATCATTTCAAACTGTTATGGTTGGGGACTATGGAGGGCACTGTTTGAAATGCTATGTAAGGCGGTTCGCCATTTGTAACTAGGCTCGTGTATGCGCACTGCATACAACTGAGCCAGTGTGTACTTAGCACCGTGTGCAAGGAGTTCGCAAGCTGGCACCGCGCGGCTGATTTATCAATCCGAACTATATACGGGACGTGATGTGAAGAGAAACCGTATCTTTCTGATGCTTATAAAATATGAGCACGTTTGAATAACCGTGATACCCGGAGGTTTGTTTTTCCTATTTCGAAAAATCTGACTATTATTAGTTATGGATAAGCTGTACCTATTTTAAGAAACAACTAAGGAGTTAGGAACGTATTAACTTTTAAAACATGATTATATTTATGCATGTTGTATTTTTCTTCCTTAATTCATTTTTATATTGAATCTCTCTTTCGGAAATTGTGATGTGTCGAGATATTGGATTGTTTGTCTGTTCCTTAAAGGGATCTAGTAACTTTGTTGACATGTGTAAAACTGACGATGGGTTGATAACATGTGTATTAATATGTGATGCATGTGATCTGATATTTCCACTGAGTGATGTGTGAAAAATTCCATAGTAAATGAATATCATATGACCGGGTAATGAATGAAAATGCAAAGTGATATTCATTAACTTGGTGCACTGTCTTTATACTCAGTTTAGAAGTCTCCCGTAGAGATTCTCGAATCCAAGCATTTCTTCATACATATCTGTATAACGAAAGAGAAATTTGGAAAAATGAAACCTGTTACATGTTTGTATTGGTTAAACGAATACAACGAAGTATGTGAGAACCGCTATGGATCTAAATAAATTGTGTGGATTTTGACGATGGTACTAGATCCCTTTTTAAAACATAGTTGCCTATAAAGTAAAAACAGATGAGCTATGAACAAAGAGACTATGTTCACTGAAACGCATTTATCTAATTTTCTTTATCACTATAAATGTTTGTGTTTGTTTTCTTTCGAAAGATGTGGCGTACAAAGTATATTGCATGGTATTTGGTTTCGTAAGCTTGTCTTATAATATTGGAATACTGATTAATGATTGTCGAATATATTCATAAGCGCAATGCTAAAGGGGTAGTACAGTTTTGGTCCGAGCTTTGGTTGAAAGGGCGTGTTAAGAAAACATAGATTGGTGAGGTAATGAATAAGTAAGAGTAATATTTGATCAACCATATGATTTTTAAAACGGAATAAATTTGTTTGATCGAAATCGGTTCAGAGACCGATGAAATATACATTGTAATAGATGTTCGGCCCAACATTCATTTGATAATTAAAGACAGGATAAATGCAACCACAGTTACGTGAATGTATTTGTACTAAAGCATGGTTGAAACATAACTTTTATTTTAAAATGAACATACATAATTTAGTTACTAAAATTCTGTGTGAT
The DNA here is from genome assembly GCA_037951105.1 of Echinarachnius parma. Lineage (NCBI taxonomy): Eukaryota > Metazoa > Echinodermata > Echinoidea > Clypeasteroida > Echinarachniidae > Echinarachnius > Echinarachnius parma. Next base: position 7,732 of record JBAMJV010006540.1, read on the forward strand.
CAGAACTGTACTATCCCTAGAGAGGTTATGTGGAATAGGGAGTTGATACGTGTATGTAGCATTCAAGGTCGGTATTTTATTTTTTTTGCTGAAAGCACAAGGCATTATTGATGAATGTATTTAAGCAAGCTCTGATTCCTTGTCATTTAATATTTGCTACCTTTTGCACAATGCTTTGCTGTATCTATGAAGAACCATGACACAGAACATGCGAATAAAATAAAAGAGAAGATTTATTGTATTATGTGTATTCCTGATTCCATCCTTTCATTTGTGTTATCTATCTATTACGCAGGGTGTAGGATGTGTATGTATGAAAACATAGCGTGTGCCCTGCCCACTTCCCAATCTATCCACGCTACGACACTGTATGTGCGTAGGAGCAAACGTTTTATATGGAGGCTGAGCTCGTTAGCCCGTATACAATTCATCTTGACGTCAAGAAAACTGAGCTGATTTTATCCGACAATTTGTGATGGGAATTTCCCAAATATCAAGTGCCTTCTGCCCAAACATTGGCATTTTCAAAAACTCTAAGTTATGTAGGCGCCCAAGCAGCCCCCCCCCCCCCCCCCCCCCCCCCCACCCCTCTCCCCCGCTCCCGCATTGTACGTCCTTACATCGGCACTCCCACATAAGCTGCATGGCAAGCTATATTATAATTTATAATAATAGTGAGTTTCCAAGGTAGTAAATCAGAAAATCGCGCATCCCTTTCCTCGTGTTTTTGAGAATGCCTTATTGATGACATCGTCATTGCGTGCATGAGACGGTTCACATCGAACTGTGTCATTTCTATTTTATTTCGGTGTATATTTGTAAATATTTATGTTTTCTGATTTACCACTGTTTACTGACGCAAATTCCATTCCACTACATTACCTTGGTTACAAAAGTGAAGAAATACGGGTACATTTATCTCGATAAAAAGAGTTTAATCACCCTGAAAGGGATCTAGTAACTTTATTGAAATGTGCAAAAACGAACAAGGTGTATTGTTGTGATCGGATATGTCCACTGAGTATTAATGTGTAAATTTCACGTTAGATGGATGTTATATGGCCAAGAAATGAGACAAAATGCAAACTGATATTCCCTAACTCATTGCACTGACTTTGTACTCGGTTATGACTATCCAGTGGATAGTTAAACATCCTAATACTTCAATCATAAATATATTGTTAACGAAAGGGAAATTCGAAAATCAAGACCGATCCCATGCTTCTATTGTTAATGCGAATACAGCAAGGTATGAGCCCGGCCTCCCCACTCAGGTGGTCATCTGTACCGCATGCGCGTTCCAGATTTTTCGGGAAAAGGGGTATATTTTAGGGGCTCAGTTCGGGAAAAAAATCCCGAAAAATCGTTGTAATAGGGGGTCTTTAAGCATTTCCCCCCCGAAATATTTTCAATTAGGGGTAGTTTTCAAATCTTCCTTCATTTAGGAGGTAATTTTGCTAGCTTCCCTTCCAAAAACCTGTGATATAGGGGGGGAAGGGGGGGGGGGGGTAATTTTGCTGGCTTCCCTTCCAAAAGCCCATGATAGGGGGGTAATTTTGATGGCTTCCCTTCCAAAAGCCCGTGATAGGGGGTCAAAATCCTAACCCATTTCCATCCTTAAAAGGGGGTATCTCTAAGAATTTGGAACAAGCATATGTGTATGGTTGACTGCCTGAGTGGGGGGGGGGGGGGGGTGGGGGGGGGGGTTTGAGAGAGCCTCTAGAGTTCCAAGTAAGGTTTGAGGATTTGGACAATGTTACGTGATCCCTTTCAAGCGATCTAGTCATTTTGATGACATGTGCAAAATTGGCAAATTGTTGAACAAATTTGTATTTGTGTGGGCTAAAAATGTCCACTGTGTGACGTGTGAACATATTATGTTAAGTGAATGTCATATGACCAAGTATAATGGGCGAAAATGCAAAGTGATATTCGCTTTCTCATATCACTGACTTTGTACACCGTTACAATTATCCGCTAGATAATTATATATCTGAACACTTCCATCATGCATATGTTCCATGCTTCTATTGGTAAAATACGAACACAATGAGATATGTGAGAACTCCTTGAGCTCCAAGTAAGCTTTGAGAATGTTGATAATGTTACTCGATCAACTGTTGTTATTATTACTATCTTTTTAAAAATATACATACCAACTTAAAGAAGAACATAATTTTCGTCGTAAGGAATATATTCACTTTAATAGACAATGTATTGATTCTTTGCTAAAAATAAATAAAAGCCTATTTAAAGAGAGATGTTTAAAACAAATCAACATGATACTTATCCAAAGCATCCAGATTAAAGAGGAGGAAAATTAAATAAAAACTGTTTTTGTTTAAAACCACATTTTGAAGAGGAAAAGTTCCAAGATAAGTTAGATTAAATAATAGGTTTCCTGAAATATCTATAAATTATGATTTGTTCAAGTCTAATGTATATGTAACAACACAGACACATACGGCGACTACAACTCAGCATGGTCTATCGACGGTTTGTTTCTTTGTTTGAAAGAAAGACTTCATATTTGTTTACTAGGAAATCATCCAACCATTTCATTAAAAAAAACATTCATAGCCCATTTCATGAAACACTTGCAATTGTTGTAAGTGTCCAATTATTATAACTATCTGGTCAGCAGCCAATCAGCATGGAGCATTACAGCTGTTGCCATGGTAGTTACAATAATTGGACACTTACAAAAATTGCAACAGTTTTATGAAATGGTCTATGGCGCGTATGAAGTGGTGGCCTTGTGAAAGAGTTTAACAATAACGGCGTTTATTAAAAATGCAATTATCATTCCCTCCTCTTCCTTTTTTACCTAGGTACCATTATGGCAAGCAGAAGATTTAGTCTCATGAAAAGTTTTATCCAAATATGCAGCTGCTTAAGATAATCTTCGTTTGTGTCACACGTCTTATGCTTTCGTGAATAACTCAAAGGAAGGTTATTTCGCCCAAAGGATGTGAACAATTAATGGAAAACGGACATTTATCATTATTTTGGTGACAGCTAGCAAAATTGATTTCTCAGGTTTAAAGGTTTCTACAATTTGGAGGGGGAAAAGAAAATCAGTGTCATATTAATAATGCATTAATACTAAAAAGCAACTAGAACATTTTCACTATAATGCAAGCAAAGTTCTGAAAATGCTTCAAAGACCGGACGATAGAAAATATCAAATGGACATTTATCAGTATTTTGATGACGGCAAGCAAAATTTATTTCTTAGGTTTAAAGGCTACTAAAATGTGGAGGAAATAAAACAAAATCAGTGTAATATTAATGCATTATTACTGAAAAGCAACTAGAAAATGTTCACTATAATGCAAACAAAATTTTTAAAAATGCTTCAAAGACCTGATGATAGAAAATAAGTTTCTAATCAAAGCAATGTCTCTTTCAATCCAATAGATTATGTTAATTGTTCATAGAAATTCCTTGTTGCATTATGTTCACGAACTTAACTTTATAATACAAACATGGCAACAGGAAGGAAACTGTCGTTCTAATGCAAAACAAAGTAAGAACATTCTTCCATGTCATAATGATGGAAAATAAGCATCTTAACGAAATAATATCTCTTTCTTAACTGCTGAAAACGACAGTACCAGGTGATTACTGCAATGTCTAATGTAAACTTGGCATTCCATTAGGTTTATGAACTTTACTTTGAAATACGACAGGGTATCGGGTATAAAACTGCCGCTTTAATGCAAAACAAATTGAGAAAATCCTTCCAAGACCTGATGATATGAAATATGTATATTTTCAAAACGATGTCTGCTTCTAAATCTAACAATTAGTGTTATTTCTAATGGGAATTTGTTTTTTGGCACTAGGTTCGTGAATTTTACTTTTACAAAATTACGACAGGGCATCATGTATAAAACAGTCGCTTTAATGCAAAAAGAAATTAAGATAATGCTTCTAAGACGTGATGATGGCAAATGGATTTCTTAAGGAAACACCTGCTCCGTTGGGATGGCGCTGGCGCGAGGTAATGGAGATTGCATCCACACGGAACCACGAGATGGAGGAGTAGCACTTATTATAAAGAGGGTGGTGGTGGAGGGGGGGGGGGGGGGGGGGGGGGGGGGGGCAATGGGGAGCTTATCCCCTGAATGAGTTATCAATGTTTCCAATTGAGCCTGACAACGTTTAACCTAATAGAAGAGGGTGTATGGGCAGCTCCCTGCAAGCGCCGATAATCCCTTAAATGAGTTATCAATTTTTATATTCGCGCCTAACAATGTTCAAATATAAAATAGAGAGGGGGGAAGGGGCAGCATGCATGCAACGATAGTTACGATTTGCCCCTTTGTCCTTATGTTTAACTTTGTCACAGCAAGAGCAAGTGTCGTAGCGTGGTCAGACCAATAAGGGGGGGGGGATATTATTTTTTGTTGAGCACACTTTAGGAAAGACTGAATTTTGCAAGCAGTTCTAGTACAGCGCATAACACATTGCAAGTACACATCCCTGTAATCACATGCGGTATTATTACCATGGTCGTTACTTGCTCAGTTCAAACACGCACAACTATTATATTATGCACCATCTCAACACATCGGGGAGCATAGTGACCTACAAAAGCCATTTGTTCCCTTATGCTTTCTTGGTTGTAGGGCAAATTACTCGAAGGGAGGCACGTGCCACCAATCCCCACCCCCCCCCCCCCCCCCATACACCCTGGCGCTATATGCCACTGAACTTCGAAAACTTTTATCACAATATTAGATCGATTGAGTCGCCCAGGAGCAGGACATGATCCTACCCGTGTCCAGATGCAGGTTAGGAATCGATTCCTCGATATGAAGAGTTTAGTTCCAAAAGGCGCTAAATCAACTTTTTTCAACTTTGGAGGAAAAAGGTTTTTTTTGTCCAACTTTGTGCACAATCATGCCAATAGAAATATAAAAATAGAACGTTTCATATTTTGATTTCGATTGTGTATTTCGTCCTAAATTTGGATTTCCTGATAGCTACGTAGCTTATTAATCTACTGATACCGTTAACTCAATTTGTACGGAAAGTGGATTTAGCGCTTTTTGGAACTAGGCTGTTTATCTATCAGCACTTTAACACATGGCAGGCGTCAGGATGCTACACCGCGGATCACCAATGCGGTTTGTTTTTCAACTTTGTCTATATGTAGAATATCCGGCAGTGAGTTCAGGAAACTTTTGAATGCAATCATGGAACATGTTGAAAGCCTGTTGCCTTATTGTTATACATGTAAGCAAAATTAATATTATAATTTGCCGCCTAATTCAACAAAAAACGAAACAGAATTTTAGTTTCAGTTGATTTATTACTTTAAAATATACACACGCTAAAACATACTCAGAGACAGACAGCACACATACTCCAGGGGCGTCGATCCGTTTTTGATATTGGGGGGGCGAAATTTGAAAAAAAAAATTCCAGAGTGACCACTGAGAGAGCTAAAAGCCCCACATTGGCATGCCCGGAAGTTTTTTTATGCGCTCATTGAAAGTGTCTTGATGGCTCGAAGACTTGACTTTGGGGGCACCCACATTTGGGGACAATAATGGGGGTCCAGGGGGCAGAGCCCCCGGAAGCTTTTAGATTTCAGACATTTGCAAATCCTATCATGAGTGTAAACATTGTATAAAATAGTGAACCTATACTCGTAACGTATTTTTAAAGGGCGTAGCGAGGAAAAGATTGAGCCTTGCATGAGATGGATCCACGTGATCCTGTATACTATAGAGCCATCGATATAGTCTAGGGCATTGGGCTCCCATGAAACTAAGCAATGGCGTCAACAACTTCTCAAAACTGGAGGGGAGACATTGCGAGGAAGCGAAGCGACCGAGCGGGGGAGGGTGTGGGAGGGGGTGTCCCCCTCCCACAGTAGGGAGCTTTTGTATTTTTGGGCGTGAAATTGTGCGATTTGGTGCACACCTGAGACAGAAATTTCACGTAATATGATGTATATAAGTATGGAACCAAACATACATAATGACAAAGGGAGGGGGACAATCTTCACCACTTTCAAATGTGGGGGGACGTGATTATATTCCAATATGATTTGCGTTCAGCGCATATGGACCGAATTGACTGAAAGATATATTTCAGATTATTTTATGAGGGTTTAATTAACTTCGTTTGAGGTGTGCGTTTGAGAAATTACACTGCCCAACACATGTGAGTTCCCGCAACCCAAATGAAACTTGCAATATGAGAAACTGTATGCGCGCGAAGCGCGCGGCAAAAAAGAGATTTACAGTCCTTTTCAAACTAGAAAACGGCTATTTTGAAGATTAATAATTGATAAATGTGTCTTTCCCCTCTTTGGCATTATATCACTTGATTTTTTTCTTCCTTATTTTCGGAATTATTGGGGGGGGGGGGGAAATGACATGTTCGACCCCCCAATATTTTCATTGGGGGGGCGACCGCCCCCCCCCCCTGCCCCCCCCCCCCCCCCCCAGGATCGACGCCCCTGACATACTCACACACACACACACACAAACAAACACACGCGTACACATGTACACATAAACACACAAACGAACACTAACAGGCACACACGTACACACAAATACACATTCACACAAACATGCACACACACACACATACACGTACGTACACACACACAAACATAACCACATACACATACACGTACGTACACACACACAAACATACACACATACATACATACACACTTACACACACACCCACACACACACACACATACACACACACACACACACACACACATACATATGACACAAAAGTAAAAGTAAACAACACGGTGTATACATATAAATACGTTGGTACTATACGTCCATATCTACAGTAGATCAATACGTGCGACCGAGATAATTATTGATATGTTTAGAATCTTACTGCTTACATTGTTGCATTATATAGTGGCATTTCAAGGATTATATTCATTTTCAAGAGCCGGATAAACATCTCAGACTCGCTTACACAAGCAAACACATATTCGAGAATGTAAACTCACGTACAGTATTAACATCAGGATCGTCCAGAAACAAAGCCCTCACAAATTACCGAAGTAAATCATAATTATGAACGAGGGAGTGGCCAAAATATGATGTGATAAATATTGCATTTTCTCTGGAAATCACGTTTTTTATGAGGAGGAAAACACGAATACACTGACACAAACACACATACACGTACACACACGCAAGCATGGTTTACACTTTAATAGAAACAATGCCCAGTGTATTTGTCTTTACCCATTGCCAGTGGGAACCTAGTGGGCCCAGTATTAACTCTATGGGGATTTCAAATTCTAGTAGGGAATAGATAAACACATGTACGGTCATCGCACCCACATGGTGTGTATAGATTATTCATTTTAATAGTCAACACTCTCAGTCATGGTCATAATAGTATAGTACAGTTGTCACGGAATGCTCGAATAATCCCATTAAAACACACTAACAAAGCTTTGTAATGAGGATCCGCAATTACGCGTAATTATGCCTCTTTTATATCACCGCGGCATTAATTATGCGGTGAAGAGTAGATCATAATGCTAATACCAGTGCATCCTTTCACAATCACTGGTGGTGCTTCCTTAATCATACGGGATCTGTTCAGTCACTTCATTTTACTCAAGTGTTCACGTTCTTTCATCGGATGGTGAGGATCAACCATTGCTCGTAAATAATGTTTGCCTTAATGTTTGGCGCTTTTAAATCGCCGCCGAACTAATCACGAGAAGAGGAGCAGCTTAATGCTTAAAGGAAATCAACACCATACACAATATTGTTATAAATGAAAGTTAAAAGTCTTAGTTGTCCATTCCACCAACAAGTTAAACAAAATAGGTTTCCAGACAAGTTATATAATTTGAAAACTCATCACCATACGTGTTCATGGGTCTGCAGAAGAAGACACGTCTATTGCCAAGCAAGCGTGCGTTCTATTGTCTTCAAACGTACGCGTATAATATTTTGACGCACTCGCAAACGTTTGGCACTTTGTAACCAAAGGCCCTGCTAAGTTCTGTGAGTTTTAGTGATGAATTGCATTGTTTATGAATTAAACTACCCTTTGCAAACTGTTGGACAGCTATTCAATATCAGACAACGGAACCAACGTAAGGCTGTGCTGTTCTTTGCGTGTTGGTCCCCTTTAATATCAGTGAATGCTTTCATTTATACTAGGCAGTAGGCACATGCTAGGGGTTTTATATTAATCATCGGGGATTCTTCACCAAATAATACATGGGGTCTGCTAAACCACTTCCGCCTCCCCTGATATGCCCGATCGTATTTAAAGTCAGGCGCCCTTTAGGATTGGTCGTGCCTGCACATGATAGATGTTTCATAATTTTGAACTATTTGAAGTCTCACACCTTTAATTTACATTAACGCATACCAATGAAACTATACAACAACAAAAAACCCAGAAGACTCAGACATCGATGAGTGCGAAATGGGTGTTTGATAAATTTGCAATTTTCGAAGCCTCGCGCCTTAATTGTTCATTTTTTTAAACGGTCACACAAATAAACGATGAAACAAAATAACCTGTATATAATGAATGTGAAATTACTACCCACGTTTCTATTTAATATCATAAAGCAGCAAGATAAAACAACTGATATTTGAATACGAAATGATACCAAAATAATAGATTGTAATTATTAGGAATAATGAATAAAGAGAATATACCAGCCAAACAAAAACTCTCTATTGATTACACGAAATATGAAATACGCCTCCAGCAAAAAAAAAATGTATAATGTGATCGAACACGCATACATCGATAGAAACATACACAATAGTTTCCAGGTCTTCCCCATCGATATACATTTGCCCTGGATACGATATACAGGAAAAAGGAAAGACTGCCCTGGGCATGCTTGGAGATAACGGGGTTAACTTGTTACATTATGGGAACCCGGTGGGAACGTACACCGTCTATATATGGATTGCATGACCTAGAAGTTAAAGGGATAGTTGAGTTTTGGTAGAGAGGGCGCTAGACTACTTATTTTTTTTGTGAGGTAATGAAAAACTGAATGTAAAATTTGAAAGAGCATAATATTTAAACAATAAAATCATCTTTGTTTGATCAAAATCGGTTCAGAGACGGCTGAAATATCCATAAATACAACAATTTGTAATAAACCCGGGGCCCCGGGTTTATTAGAGAATTTTGAACCAGCCGTTACAAATTTTAAAAAAATGCTTCCTCTTTTCAAAAAGTTACAAAATAGGTATTTAAATAGTTGTTGGTTATTTATCTATCTAATCACTATTTCAACAAAGCATCACATGCACAATATTTAATTCAAAATGGTTGAAACCGATGAGTGTTTAGAGAGCGCCCTCTTACGTTTTAACGGCTCTTTTGAATGATAACATGATCTTTACTACGTAAATTGTAATTTTTTTTTTGTAATTTTTTGTTCCTTTCTAGTTATAAATATTAGTTTGTAATGTAATGATGCAGGTTTTGGTTACTAAAATTCAGTTTCACCAAAACTGTACTCTCCTTACCAGAACTCAACTATCCCTTTAATGTGGTAAACCTGGCACAACTTAAAACCCTGGGATTACCGTTCTTTTTCCGTGATTTGAAGTCGATATGAAATTATCTTGTGCACCTTTTCAACTCCCCGGGGAGCAAAGCATGTCCCCATATGTATCAACATGATTAATAATTAATTAATATATGAAATACGCGATCGAACACACATACATTGATAGAAACATACAAGATAATCCCAGGTCCTCTCCATCGATATAACTTGACCCTGGATTCGATATTCAGGGGAAGACTGTCCTGGGAGTTAACGGGGGTAACTTGTTGCCAATAGCATAGAAACCTGGTGCGTTATGTACAAAGTCCATGGGAATTTCAGAATCTTGAAACCCTGGTAATTCCCTAAAGCCCTCTGCAGACAGAGCCGACTCGACCCGATTCGACTGGTTTTCATTCGGATCGGCTCAGTTTTCAGTGCCTTGCGACACACATTTTGCCAGTCGAAAGACGGTCGGATGCTAGTTGGGGCCAATTCAACACGATGAAACGGATCAGACCGACCGGGACCACCTCTAGCCTGATTAAAACCAGTCGGATCGAGTCGGCTCTGTGTGCGCCGGGCTTAATTAGTCTCTTTCTCTGCTGATTAGAAGTCGTATTGATATAATATATCAAGTAAACAATATTATTGTTTACTTCAGTGGCGTAGCCAGGCATTCTCCAAGGCTGGATCCAACATACGAGCGCGTAAAGCCCTCTGTACACAAAGCCGACTTGACCCGATCCGACTGGTTTTCAGCCTGATTAACACAGTATGCGTTGCCTCAGGACTCTGGTTTTGCCAGTCAAGAGCCAGTCGGAGGTCATTAGAGGTCGATTCGACATGTTAAATCGGCTCCGACTGAGCGAAACTGACTCTAGTCTGACTGAAAACCAGTCGGAACGTGTCGAGTCGGCTCTGTCTGCGCCGGGCTTTAGAGTCGGTTTCGCTCAATCGTAGCCGATCCAACATGTTGAATCGTCCTCGAATGATCTTCGACTGACTCTTGACCGGCAAAATAGGAGTCCTGAGGCAACGATTACTGAGCTGAACCGACTGAAAACCAGTCGGATCTGGTCGAGTCGGCTCTGTGTGCGGAGGGCTTAATTAAGCGCGATCCGCTACCATGGCTACGTGTAGGATCCAGGGGGCGTAGCCCCCGGATTTGAGCTATTGAGCTATTTAGCTATTTAGCTATTTTAGACATATGACGATTGACGAAGGTCACTCACGAAATCGTCATTGTTTTTTATGCAATCGATTATTAAATCGATTCTGCTACGCTGCATGGAATCGATGATTTTGTTCATTCGAACGTCATTTTGGTTATATCCAGTAATCGTTGACTTGAAAAATTAGATATTAATGACATGAAGAGACATGGAACCCTGCATGAAACCAACCATCATGTTATTGTTTACGGCTATAATTATATGAAACACACGCATGATTAATGAAGTAAATGACTCGTAAAATATTGATGATCAATGTGTGCTCAACAGGCGTGTTATGATAATTAATGGGGGAAATGGGGGACTCGGGGAAAAAAGCTGTAAATAGACACAAACGAATATGCAACACATAACATATCATTATGACAACGTGAACGTCACGTGAATGTATAAATACACACAGTGAGGTTCGTTTTTATAAAACACTCTGAAATCAATAACACATGTCGAATGGAAGACGCAAATTGATTGTACATTGCTATGACTTCCTTGATAGAAGAATTGTAAAAAATATTCTTCAATTGTCTGTACCCATCCCACCCTCTCTCCCCACCCCCTTTCCAGCAATACAGAGCGTTTAAAATAAAATAATTTAGAACAGTTAAATTGTGGGTAATTTACACTACTTTTGTGGACGTAACAGAGTGTCCTGAAAGGCCTTATCATAATTATGTTGTTATTATTTTATTACAATTCATCACACTTAATTGCTCTTTGTACTTTACTTGTAACCGCATCTCTTAAATTACATACTAAATACTGAATTGGTTTTGTCGTATTTGATGTATACGTAGCAGTAATGCGACTGTTCTATATTGTAATACATTATACTGCCTCATATAGAAATTCTATACATTCAATGTATTTTGAAAATGAAGTGAAGTTTTCAGAGAGATAATTGAAGGACATTGCTGAAAGCATTTTCCGATGCTTTCCTGTCACAAAATGGCTCGCGGGAGTTTGAGCAAAAGTGCACCGAATATGCATGGAAACAATTACATTTCTGATCGATATGGATATTTGAGAACATAATGCACAGAGGAAGGGGTACAGAACATGAATAACATGAATAACAAAGTGAATAACAATATTAAAGGGGAAATTGAGATGTTGATACTTAACAAAAATGAGTAGAAAATAAACATAGAGAAAATATGAATAAACATAACATAAATTAAAAAGAAACATAACAAACATAACAAGATGGCTCGCGGGAATTTGAGCAAAAGTGCACCAAATATGGAAGCATTTACATTTCTGATTGTAATGGATATTGGGGAACATAATGAGCAGAGGATGGGGGCACATAAAAGTAATGGTAATAAGGAGAATAAGTGAGGAGAGGAGAAATGTAATCTTAAAGGGGAAAATGAAGATGAAGACACAAAAAAAAAAAAAATAGAAAGATAACGTAGAAGGAAATATAAAGTACTAACGTAGCATCGATATTTTATAACGAATAAGGAGAAGAAGAAGAATAAGCGTGTGCTTACTATAGTCATATTTAATTTATGGTTTGTCATAAATGTTTATTTCATATCTAATCATCAAATGGAAGGATGGTAGAGAAATGTTTTCATTCACCTCGGCTTCATCATAATCATTTGTACAGAGGTACCAATGTTTATTTAACATATTGATGCACGATAAAAACCTCTTATTATTGCCAGTTTGTAGAGGTCCATAAAGTTAGTACACGAATAAGTGCAAAATATGTTGACCAAAAATCACACTCTGATCCGACGGTTGTTCTAAAGAGCCTGCGTTTGGCTCAACTAAATGCCTCAATCAGTGGCGTAGCGTGGTAGGACTGATTGGAAGGGGGGGGGGGGAATTGGGATTGGCATACACGTTATTGGGGGTACAACTTATTTATGGTCCCCTTTTGTTTTCTTTGGGAGGCACAGGCCCCCGTGACCCCCCCCCCCCCCTGTAGCTCCGCCACTAGCTTCAATCTTGTCAAACGTGTAGGTAGTATGAAGTCAGATTTATGAAAACAAATAACCATCGGTTATTTCTGACTTGTGCAAATAGAACAGGTACTGTGGGTGTTCAGTGCGCCACCATAATCGATTTCCGACGTGCTCAACACACATTGACACAGTTCACATTGATTTCCCGTCTGGTAATGTGCCTAAATGTGTAAACAGATCGATGGCAGTAATTGCCTGTTCATACCTACTTCCCCTTCTGTACTTATAGTCTGGCTAAATTTGTTAATTGCCTGTGCTCATATCGGCATGAGTAATTCTAGTAAATGAGACAAAAATAAATAAATAACACTCTGAGCGCCATGGTCGAATCTGGTCACAATAGTTCTAAAATTCTCGTAAATAGATACGATATATAAGTAATAAATGAAATGTTTAACCGCTTGATTCATGACCAAACTTTCAATTGACTGTCAACATAGATGAATGTGGGATTAAGTAGTAAACTTGTCAAATAAAGTCAAGTGGAATCTTGCATTTCAATTTGGCACACAGAGGGTTGGCAGAAAGGCGAGATAGTAAGATAGATAGATGCCAGCTTGTATATTCATTAAATACATGCATTTGAAGATATTATTTTTAAAAAGGATGAAAAAAGAAGAAGATTTATTTCAATTAGGAACGTAGCGATTTTCACATGGTGTGCTAGAACTTAGAAGGCTCACTAATGTCTTAAGTCACAACTAGAGCAGTTCAAGTACGTTGACGCTTGCGAATCATTTCTAAGCAAGTATTCAGCAAGAATATTTTCGTGCGTTTGTGCTCGTACATGACGAGTAGTCACACAAATGTGTGAGTTTGGCCTTGTTTGCGTTTACACTCGGGAAATGGAAACAAGATTCGTGAGTGCCAATCCATGTTCGTTCGCTATCTGCAATTAAATCAAGGGACATGCAGGTACTCCAATTATAGTTCCACTGCCAGACGCCAGACGGTGAAATCTGATCGCATGCACACCAAGCATGGGTAGAGAAGTAATATTGGAAGACGTTTGTTAATAACTCTTTTATATTTCTGCACATCATGCTCATATTCATAATTATGATTTGTATCGCAAGAGTGCTACCAAAGTTGACATCACATTAACCTTCTCAATCTCATACAATTATAATACACACAAATACAAAACAGTTGAGATATTACACATGCACGCACAAGCAATAATAATAATCATGCATCCATGGTAATTTAGTACCTAAAGGAGTTATAATTATGTTGATTTTGATTGACTGATTTAATTTTTATTTCAACACGATAAAAGCCAAAACGGTTGCGAATCAACTTCTAATAATTATAGCCCTTTTTATACTATCACACAAGGAGTAGACATTCTTTTTAATGCTAATCATATTGTGCCCCGTCAAATTGAATGGGTTAAAATGAATACATTTAGAGGAATACTCGGTTGAGGGACGCATGTAAGATGAGACGCATCACAATTATTTGAAACAAACCTCTCACCGTTGCCGTATGTTCTTCTCCATAATACATCGGTTATGTATGGTCATTATCTAAAACAAATGAGGGCGGTTCGGTCGGAATTGATGACCCTTACTCGCCCCCCCCCCCCCCCCCCTCCATGGCGCCACTGTTTCTTTCCTCCGTATATGGCCATATCATCACAGTTGTAGATGAATACTAGTACTGTATTAAAAAACAAAGCCCTTCACCATTACGGATCATATAATCTCTCAGACAATCGGTTATCTATAACAATTATTACATGTATTAACATGAATAAGTTCAGAAGAACTATACATCCTCCATCCCTCATGATCTCAGGTTTGTTATGTCCCCGAGTATCGCGACGCAGTCTCTCATCTTCTTAAGGCATAGGCGAGGAGACACTATCATGAAACATGAGATGCCACATCTATCAAAACAGAACCCTACGCGCTGGGTTTATCCCCGGCATCTTTCATCTGCGGTAATTATATCCAAAGGCGGCACAACCTGGGCGCTGCTTCTCCATACAGTAGAAATGTGTTTTTGTTACCATTTTTTGATACCGTGTGTAAGGAAATTATCCCTAATTGCTTTGAAAAAATGTGTTACTGGTTATGATCTTGTGTCTACACCCATCATCACCACAAGGAAATTAATTCACGATTAATAATTATGGCATGCTAAATAATAACAACAAGAATTCGAGCATGCTCGCAGTGTCTTCTTACCCCTCCCCTAATCTTACATCACGTAAATTGAACTCATGAATGGAGGCAATTGAATTATAATCCTATAATTTCTTCGACACTTTTTGTAGTATCTCCGTCGTTTTTTCCACACCATGGTATAATGAAAGAAGATTGTATACGCGTGGTTTTGTCACGCCCGCTTTTGCCGACCATGCACTGATCGATCCAAAATTATCGTAACGTAGAATCTCGTACTTCGTAATTTCAAATCTGTACTCATAGTCATTACTATCTGCATCATCATCATCATCATCATCATCATCATCATCATCATCATCATCATCATCATCATCATCATCATCATCATCATCATCATCATCATCTTCATCATTAACATCGTCAGATCATTATATTCATTGCCATTATCATCATCATCATCATCATCATCATCATCATCATCATCATCATCATCATCATCATCATCATCATCATCATCATCATCATCAAACCACCGGCGTAGATCTGTAATTGATACTAGGGGGATGATCTATATATTCATTCTTTCCCCGCTGACCAATATGTATTACGTAAGGATCTGCGCCAGTGCTTTATACCTCATGCTCATATACAGTCTCTTTACCTCCCCAACCAATCTGACGTCACATAAATTATAATTATGAATGGAAGTCTTTCATCCTTAATCTCTCACCACTATATAGTCAATTATTGACTAATTACTCCATTGTTATTCCATGAGAGGGGCCCATAAACAACCATCTTACTACACGAGCCCGATGGACATGCAACACGCGAATTATATCCACGCGTGTTCTTGTGACCATGTATTAATAATTGATCCTTGAACTAATTTACAGCGGAATTAAAGGGGAAGTTCAGTTTTGTTATAGAGGGCGCTGCACGAAATAATTAGTTTGTGAGATAATGAAAAACTGAGTGTGAAATACGAAAGAGCATACAATTTTAATGACAGAATAAACTTGATTTTATCAAAATCGGTTCAGAAACGGCTGAAATATCAATAAACATATCCGATCAGAATAAATCTGGGGCCCAGATTTATTCGATGAGGTTTTTAAATAGTTAATGATGATCTCTCTATTTAATCATTATTTCAACAAAACATCACAAGCATAATTTTTTATGGAAAATAGTTGAAAACACTTTTTTATAGAGAGCGCCCTCTTGTGTTTTAATGGCTTTTTTTGAATGATTACAGATTTTTTACTTAGTCGTTTGTAATTTTCTATACCTTTCGAGCATGGTGGAGTTATAACTATTAGTTTGTAATGTTATTGTGCAGGTTTTGGTTACTAAAGCTCAGCCTTACCAAAAAGTTACTGTATTACGCCTTTAACCCATTTAGTACTGATTTATAATGTAAAAGGGGTCAATTATTATAACAGGGTATACTATGTCCATGCCCATCATGCCCATGGAGATGAGGTGAAACATGTACAGGACTGTTCAAGATGGTCGTTCACAACATTGCCTTATCGTATGCGCCCGATAATTCAGTGATTGAAATTGCATCTCTTGTCCGGGTCATCAACCGATTAATTATGTACAGCGCAAGTCCGGTGGTACAAATGGTTATTATTGCTTAATTAAGATTACATCTGGCTAGATGAACTGTGAGTCACATTTAATTGTCAATTAATTGTCAACAGAACAGTATTAATCAATTGATGACCGCATATAGTTGCTTCACTTGTTCACGATCACTTGAATCGGGTGTACCTTATCCAGTTCTTAATTTCCATGAATGGTTGATTTCACCACATAATAAACTGTTTCCAAACTGTGAGGGCGCATAACACTTTCCTGCTTTATGAGATATTGATTTACGTTTACTTCTGATCAAATTTTCGTTCATGAAAGACCAATCATGATTGCCAATAACTTCCATAAATCGAGATAATAAATCAAAATATGTTATAGCCAATAAACAATTTCTTAATGATTGTCGGCCATCTTCTGTTTGCATACGACACTTTGCCGAATGCAAAACTTATAATTATTATCATTATAACCACACATGCAGTGGAGTGTCCCTAGATCCCGTGACCCAAATAATTTAAAATAACTTAAAACAAAAAGGGAATAGTAATATTATTAACAAAAACATACACGCAGTGTGTCCCCACATGCGCCTTCCCCCAATTTTTACTAAGCCTACACTAAGCCAGTGTGAACACCAACTCGCTATTTACATGTACAACGATTGACAAAGACACCTGTCTAAGTGTTGGGTGTTATTGAAATTATAATATTTCCAGTCCACGTATTGTTACATAAACATCACGATTAGGTAGTCGTACAATCAATCAAGCAATCGCAAGATTGATCGTGGTTATTAATTTATGTCACCTGACCAAGGTATAATTGTGTGTTCTATTTGTGAATTGATGATGATGATTATGATACAGAAAAGTTCTATGAAAAGGGATCTATAATGGGTAATACCCCGTCATCAGTGAATGAAAGCGAAATTAATTGTTTAAGTAAAGTATCTTCGGTCAATATCGTAAGTTAGCCACACGAATTCATTTTGTGTGCATACAATTTCGTTTTTTAGCATTCGAATTCATATAACGATCATTCGAAAACATTTTGTTTGCATTCGTTTCTATTTCTTAAAATGTTGTAAAATTCCGTGTTTTTTAAATTGAATGCTAAAAGTGGTAAATCACTTGACCGAAGAGCTAAATTGTATGAACAAAATGCATTTTTTAACCACAATTGCAAGCCTTCAGCTCAATTTCGCGAAGTTGAATGACACGCTTATCAAAACGAATGAAAAACTTACGAAATTGGCCGAGAAAACCTATATTATTAAAGGGGTCTAGTCTAGTAATATTGTCCAAATCCTCAAAGTCCAATGGGAATTCTAGCGGTTCCTTCATGTATCTTGTTGTATTTTATTACCAATAAAAGCATGGGACAGGTTTCGGTTTCGGTTTTTCAAATTTTCCTTTCTTTCAAAAGATATTTACGATTTAATTTTCATGTAATAAACTATCCACTGGAAAGTCGTAAACGTGTCAGTGCAATGAATTAGTATATATCATTTGCATTTTGCCTCATTACTCGGCCATATAAAAATAATTTGGGATAACAACAATACAGGGTGGCCCAGAAAGGATGCAACACCTACGATCGTTAATTTCATCAACACCATCGACCAAATGTCATTGTTTTTTGTCGTTTCCTAAATTTGCTATTTTTTCGTCTCCAGCGATCCTCGGAACACTGAGACATTCTCGCCCCACGGCCTGCCGTAGAATTAGCTGTACATAAGAACCGCATGACTGCTCTCCCTTTGTAAGGAAGACAATGTGAGCCATTCTTATGTATACAGCTAATTATACGGCAGGCCGTGGTGCGAGAATGTCTCAGTGTTCCGAGGATCGCTGGAGACGAAAAAGTAGCAAATTTAGGAAACGACATTGCCTCAGAAAATGGCCCTAGGATCCAAACGCCTTACCCAAAATCAATGCTCATGGTATCATTTTGTTGGAAAAAGAATGTTCTACCCAATCAAACAAAAAACAATGACATTTGGTCGATGGTGTTGATGAAATTAACGATCGTAGGTGTTGCATCCTTATGGGCCACCCTGTATACATTGTAACAACCATTCATCACGTTTTGCACCTGTCAATACAGTTACTAGATCACATTAATGTCAAACATTAGAAAAGACGCGCTCGAAATAAATCTGTTTTAATTGTTCATAATGATAAGCCTTTTAAAGTTAATTGAAAGTAAAATAAATATTTCATGCTGTCAAAAATTGAATAATGTATAAACTCATCCCCCTAATCGCTAAGTGCGATTGCATTGATCAGATGAAAGTGAAACAAGGTCTGTCAAAAGGGTCAAAGTAAATGATCATTACCTGATTTTAATTATTCTTGAATGAAGAGCTTAATACCAAAAAGGCGCTAAATCCACTTTTCTCAAGTTTGGAGAAAATCGTGTTTCTTTGACCAACTTTGTACGCATGGCTATGGAAATATGAAAATCGGACGTTCCATACCTGGATTTGACTGTGTAATTGGCCCTAAGATTTTGATTTCTAGATAATTATGTACGTAGCTTATTAATGTCCTTACTCAATTACTATGGAAAATGGATTTAGCGGCTTTTGGAACTAATGCCTTGAAATACGTATCAACTAATGCAAAGTACTGCTGGCGTGGAGGGTATATCTTTATTCATTTTTATTGGCTTGATTCCCCGCAAGTCTGACATTCACACAAACTTGTACTGCATAAGAATGTTAGCATTAAATGTAGTCTGCCCTCGTGCTCTATACTAAAAACATATTTAAAGCAAAATTGTTGACTATAAACTTGTATTTATTGTGAGCAAACAATTTAAAGACGGTACGACGTATACCCTAAAGCCCAAGTGCTTTCAATTAACAGTCTAATTCGGGAGTTTTATTTTCGAACAAGAAATTGATATAACCCGTGCCATGGAATTGAAGACCGTGACATTCGTGGCACTTATGTATGTCTGTTTGGCGCAGAAATACTTTCTCATTGCTCGCAACGTAACCATGGCACCGGGCAGTTTAGCTGGTAAGTAGAAATACATTTCAAGTATTATTGTGTTAAGAGTCGTGAAGTACGATTATAAACAAATTTTCTTGATTTCCTGGATTAATTACTTGTCATTCACACAAAAATATACAATGATTTTAGAATAGGCTACTTTATATTTTAGAGGAATGGTATGTTTCGGGTTATATGAATAAAATAAGGCTAGGGTTAGGATTATATATTATGGTTATGGCTATGGTTACGATTGGAGTTAAGTCTGTAGTTGGGGAAAGAGAAGCCCCAGTCATCATGTAGGCCTACGAGACGTCAACCAAGTGGGGATATAATGGCGTCAGGCTTTGATACTTACATGAGATAGTGAGGGTACCATACAATCCAGACAAATTGTTGCATGCACTATAAGACACTAAATAGGATGAATAGTCCATGAAAATTTGAGCACAGTCGGTCAAGAAATAAGACAACTATGGCTCTTTGAAAAGAGCCATTTATGTATACGAGTGACTCAAATTGGCAATGCACTCTGGCAAAGTTGTGGACTACTCCCCATACATTTTGTACACTATATTTCAATTTTGTTCAGTTTTCTCAAAATTATGTTTACCCTTCATTTGAGTTCAACATATGTTTTGTAGAATGCATTTATACATAACATATCATGAGTTGGGGGAATGGAAAAGTGTGACTATAGAAAACTGTAAAAATGGGAACATTTGTGTACAAAACATATGGGGAGTAGTCCACACACTTATCAGAGTGCGTTGCCAATTTGAGTTCCCCATAGGAATAAATGGACATCTTCAAAGAGCCATACAGGTTTTCTTGTTTCTTGCCCGAGTGTCCCTGCCCTATTCCATGATATGAAACATACCAAATAGTATACGCTTGCTGTTACTTTCAGAGATTATTCCTCCTTATCTCTTCAAATCTATGGAAGCAACATTTTGCTTGGGTTTTATTGTCCTAAAAAAACATTTAATAATAAATTATCATTAATCTAGCTGATTTCAGACACTGATTAAAAAAAACACGTCCCTGTCCTATTCAATGATATGTAACATACAAAATAGTTACTCTTGCTGTCTTTTTAATTTTCTAGGAGCAACATACACCGGTTGTTTCCCTTACACGTGCATCCCTTTCGCCACCAACTACAACTATCCACACATGGTTGTAGATACTTGCATCAAGGAGTGTGGTACAAACGGATACGCGTACGCCGGGCTACTGAACGGTACGAGTTGCCAGTGCGGATGCTCGGGGTGGAGTCACGCCGCAACCTACGGGGAGCTCTTTGATAGATTCTGCGGTATCCCATGCCCGGGCGATCCCAACGAGATGTGTGGCGGTGTATCGATGGTTCAGCTTTACTTGTGTGAGTATTATAAAAGTGATCCATTAATTTGTATAAGAATAGTCTTAAAAGTGATATTTAAGACTTCAATCATACACAAATATAATATTGTTTCTGAATCCTGTGTGAATAAAAAAGAAAGAAAAAAGAACGATGCTTACCTAATGATAAAAAGGTGAACATTCGTGTCAGATTTAACCACCTCCTGCCTATAGATTTTGATTTCAATCGAAAACCGTTCCGGGACGCTGTTTAAAGGGATAGTTGAGTTTTGGTAAAGAGAGTACAGTTTGGTCAAACTGAGTTTTAGTAACCAAAACTTACACAATTACGTTACAAACTAATAGTTATAACTCCACCATGCTCAAAACGAATGAAAAATTATCATTCAGAGGGCGCTATCTAAAAAAGTCATTGGTTTGAACCATTTAAAATTGAATATTGTGCATGTGATATTTTGTGAAATAGTGATTAGATAGAGAGATAATCACCAAATATTTGTTTGTATGTGTTTTTGTTAAACTCCCCGCCCCCTCCCCAGCCCCAGGACGGCCTTTGAAGCCATTGATAACAAGTAGCTTGTTAACATTTTGAATGTCAGGGATTTAATTGATCTATGACATTAATGTGTCTTATGTGGGACATATATGCAACAGTGGCACTCGGAGTTAAAGGAACTGTGTGGTCAAAGTCGGTTAATGTCCACAGGGAAGCGCCATGTTTTCATAACCAGGCAGAATCGTGCATGAGCGCGACACTAATATGCTTTCCGGTAACGTATAAAGTAAGATCATAAAACGTACAAACTGGCAAATATATAAACAAATAACCCTCATGCATTGCATGTTGGCCACTATTTAATGAATGTTTATCTCTATTGGCTATATAATACACAAACTATTCCCGTTTCCAGTACTGTAACAGTAGATCAAACATTTTGCAAACAACTACTTGCATTAGGGGTCTACGGAGACATTCAGTGTCATATTTGGTTATCAAGTATGAACATCGTAAATTAAATATATTACATACAGTATTTGAGAATTAAATCATATCAATTGTTTGTTTCAGTGAATAGATCAGCTCTTGAGGGAAGTGCGTGTGAAGGTTCGACGCCAGCTTTAACCACAGACAATCAACAGTATGCACGTGGAACAGTTTCAACCAAAACCTCTGCTCGAGCAACACCTGAGACTACACCAACAACAACAACAACAACAACGACGACGACAAAAGGTGATGTCCTGACGACACATGTAACGCCTATCGAGGCCAGCGTTGAAATTGATTCGCAAATGGTAATAATAATGACTTTAGCTGTCCTGTTGATGGTCACATACATCTTAGTACTCTTCGTATGCTTTCGAAGTTGTTGCAAAAGGCGAAAGAAGAGGAAGAGGAATCGAACCAGGGGGACACTTGAGACGCCAAAGGACACTTCTTCCTCCGACATCATACAACATGCATATCTCACTACATCAAAAGATCGAACAGCTCGGCCACTTGAGACGCCGAAGGACACTTCTTCCCCCGACAGCAGTCAGCATGAATTTCACAGCGTGGAACATGAGTATCTCAATATGGATAAACTGCCTCCCTCATGAAGTCAATTAAGAACGAATCTCTATGTCCGTGAACTGACCGGAATAAATGCTCCCCAGGGAGTACAAATTCAACACACAATGGCCCAGATTTACAAAGGAGGTTTGTACAAACCATGGTTTAAAACATGGTCTACATGTATGGAGTGCTGCTCGTAATTTCTAATTTATAATGATATGACTGTTAGTGCTTGTTATCCAGCAACTTTCACCATCTGAGAAGACAACAACTTATTTGGTGCAGTTAGTAAATGTGTACCATCAACATTGTTAACAAGTAAGGAGTTTACATTCTTTCTCCATCAGTTTCCAAATGGCACTCCATAGAATGATGTAGACCATGGTTTAAACCATCGTTTGTATAAACCTCCTTTGTGAATCTGGGCCACTGTATACGGGGTATTGTAGTGATATGGTGATCCCCTGCAAATGTCAGGGGAAGTGTGACGTCATCCAAGAACTTATCACACTTTCCATGGACCCTTTGGCAGGAATGCTCCCAATGGTGTCGAGATAGTGAACGCATTGAATGCGGGTTGACATGGTGATCCTCCTTCAAAATAATGTATATATAATCATATCGATGATGTCCCTTATTATATCAGGAGGTTTTGTCACGGTTGTGTGGAGTCATCTATTTAGTTAGTATACCAATGTATAGATTATGAACCTCTCATGGGAATACTCCACAGGTAGTGAAAATGGTGTGTACATTGTATAAAAGATGTCACAGTATATCGGGAGATTTTCCTAAAACATCACAAGACATGGAATAAGCCTTCATATTTATGTTTGTATCGAGTTGTTGAAGGCGGTGTTACGTATAAAGCCCTCCGCACACAGAGCCGACTCGACGCGATCCGACTAGTTTTTAGTCGATTCAGCTGAGTATTACGATGCCTCACTCCTGTTCTGCCGCTCAAGAATCGGTCGGAGATCATTCGAGGCCGATTCAACATGTTGAATCGGCTACGACTAAGCGAAACCGACTCTAGCCTGACTAAAAACCAGTGGGATCGGGTCGAGTCGGCTCTGTGTGCCGAGGGCTTTAATGGTCTTCTCATGTATATTATGTATTGATCCCCACGGAGATTGAAACACAAAATGACGCATTGTAATGTACATTATTTCAGAATAAGTGATGTACAGCCATATTACACGTACTATGTGATTGTGGAAGTGTGCACTTATTCCGACTTTCATGAACCTAAACAATATCTATGAACATTTTGGATGGAATGTAACATTATGATAACTGCATTGCTTTTTACAAGTATTATATTTGCACTATCAGCATAGCTTGTAGCTTATGTAATAGTACTCATGAGATCCTATTATACAAATAGTGCATGTTTTGGAGTTGAATATACCAGAATAGACACCGATACATTTTGAATTTCTCGAGTGCATTTAATATTGCATCGAGGCCACAGGCCGAGTGCAATATAATTGCACGAGTGAAATTCAAAATGTAGAGGGGCAATTCCACGGTAACGGAAGGACATTCAGACGGAATTTTTGAAATTTAATCAAATAATTCCAGGATCCTGCTTATGATTCATCATTGTAAATAACATTTCTGAGACTCTTGGTGGGACACCTTTGATTTCCTATTTTTTGTTGTTGTTACATTACGTTTATTAGATATGGACACTAATGAGGCCGGTAACGAAGGACGGCAAAATGGACATGGATTTTCAAGTTCTTTAGTTATGATCCAATCTCAGTGAAGTTTCAAATGCTATCATGTTATATTGGCTCATAGTCCATTCCCTAATGTTCAAAGAGTATTACAACATTTATTTGAAAAAAATATGTCTATTGGTATATTAATTGAAAGAAGTTAATTGCTTCACTGTTCGGTAACGGAAGGACAGTAACGGAAGGACAGAGTTTTTGATTCATCAAAAATATACTTTAGGGCTCTCAAAAACTGAAATTTAATGTGAACACATATTGTGATATCCTATCATCCAATTTGGTACCTTAAAACAGAAAAATAATAGAAAGGAAATCTAGAAATAGGCACTGTGTAGTCCCATGTGTATGGATTCATGTATGGTGTCTGTTTCTCCTATCAGGAGACGCCCAATATTTGTTTTAATCGTGTAAACTGAAAGATATCATTATGTGATCATGATTTATGAAAAAAATAAACCAGAAAAAATAAACAAGATCAGAAATAATCTTCATTTGATTTTTTCCACTTTTGGCTCATTTGGCGTGGAATTGCCCAGAGGTGTTAGTCAGGTTCACTATGTCGAAATTTTAGCTTTCGTAAACTTTTTTGGGGGATTTGTAAACAAACCTATACATTTTTGGAATCTGTATAGTATAAGAAGTCAGAAAACCAATGTTTACAATTTGCCGGAAGCATTTATGGCGTCCATCTTGGATTTTCAAAATGGCCGCCATTAACAATAGGTGTTTCTCATTATCTCAGCTTCCAGGTGGCCTAGAGTAATGATTTGAACGACTAAACATATGTTTTCATGGATGGGGATGACAATGGTACAATGTTAAATAAGATCAACACAACCACAAAGCGGCCATCTTGGATTTTCAAAATGGCCGCCTTGAAAATCAGTGTTTTTCAATATTTCAGGATTCAAGTGGCTTAGACTCATGATTTGAACGGGAAGTTTGTACACACATACCGTGTATAAATGTAAGCTATAGTGGACGTTACCAGGTAGTAACGTGCACTATACCGGATTAAGCATCGGTAATCAACCAATAGGAATGCTCAATTTCCCTTCATTATGACGTCATCATCTCCTATTACAGTTGTTAACTGGTGGTGGAGGGAAAAGCGCGGAATGTTCCACTCCCGACAGGGGCCTGGGAACGATTTTTTTCACCGGGGGTGCTGAGATATACACTACTCAAAAAAAGTTAAGGATCACTTCTTTTTTTTTTTTTTTTTTTTTTTTTACTTGAATTTTATTCCAAGCAATGAGTGAGGCATAGTTCTTTCATTGTTTGTTTGTCTAGATGGTGTTGGTGTTCTCATTGCAATACAAAAATAAAAGCATGTTTCAAAACATCAAATGAACATTTTCATGATAAGAACTTGAGCACTCACACAATGGACAGCTTCAGGGAGAAGTCAAATCTCGGCTCAGTAGCGAGTATGGCCTCCTCTTGCAGCAATGACGGCTTCACACCGCCAGGGGCGTCGATCCGTTTTTGATATTGGGGGGGCGAATTTGAAAAAAAATTCCAGAGTGACCACTGAGAGAGCTAAAAGCCCCTCATTGGCATGCCCGGAAGTTTTATTATGCGCTCATTGAAAGTGTCTTGATGGCTCGAAGACCTGATTTTGGGAGGCATCCACATTATTTTGGGGACAGTAATGGGGGTCCAGGGGGCGGAGCCCCCGGAAGCTTTTAGATTTCAGACATTTGCAACTCCTATCATGGGTGTTAAAATTGTATAAAATAGTAAACATATACTCGTAACGTATTTTTAAAGGGCATCGCGAGGGAAAGATTAAGCCTTGCATGAGATGGATCCACGTGATCCTGTATACTATAGAGCCATCGATATAGTCTAGGGCATTGGGCTCCCATGAAACTATAAAGCAAGGGCGTCAACAACTTCTCAAAACTGGAGGGGAGACATTGCGAGGAAGCGAAGCGACCGAGCGGGGAGGGTGTGGGAGGGGGTGTCCCCCTCCCACAGTAGGGAGCTTTTGTATTTTTGGGCGTGAAATTGTTCGATTTGGTGCACACCTGAGACAGAAATTTTACGTATTATGAAGTACATATAGCCCGGCGCAGACAGAGCCGACTCAACCCGACTGGTTTAAATCAGGCTAGGGTTGGGCCCGGTCGGTCGGAGCAGATTTATCGCGTTGAATCGGCCCCAACTGGCATCCGACTGTCTCTCGACTGGCAAAATGTGTGTCGCAAGGCACTGAAAACTGAGCCGATCGGAATGACAACCAGTCGAGTCGACTCTGTCTGCGCCGGGCATAAGTATGGAACCAAACATACATAATGACAAAGGGAGGAGGACAATCTTCACCACTTTCAAATGTGGGGGGACATTTGCGTTCAGCGCATATGGACCGAATTGACTGAAAGATATATTTCAGATTATTTTATTATGTTTTTTTAATCTATAGATGAGGGTTTAATTAACTTCGTTTGAGGTGTGCGTTTGAGAAATTACACTGCCCAACACATTTCGAAATGTGAGTTCCCGCAACAAAAATGAAACTTGCAATATGAGAAACTGTATGCGCGCGAAGCGCGCGGCGAAAAAGAGATTTACAGTCCTTTTCTAACTAGAAAACGGCTATTTTGAAGATTAAATATTGATAAATGTGTCTTTCCCCTCTTTGGCATTATATCACTTGATTTTTTTCTTCCTCATTTTCGGAATTATTGGGGGGGCGAAATAATATGTTCGCCCCCCCAATATTTTCATTGGGGGGGGGGGGGGGGGGGGGCGACCGCCCCCCTTGCCCCCCCCCAGGATCGACGCCCCTGCACACCGTTGTCTCATGGAGTTGATGAGGCGATTGATGTCTCTGACGGCCAGCGCACCCCGTGCAGCCTCCAGAGCTACACCCAGCTGCTGCAGTCCACGTGGCTGTGCTTCCTGCTGCTGGATAGTCCTGCCCATCATGTCCCAGACATGTTCTATTGGATTTAAGTCTGGGGACTTCGCTGGCCAGTCCATGCGCTCGATCCCATGGTTCTCCAGGAACTCTGTCACCACCCTTGCTCGGTGGTGACGGGCATTACCATCCATGAGAATGAAATTTCCCCCTGCATTTTCGGCAAATGGCACGACGATAGGTTGAATGACATCATCTCTGTACCTCACTCCTGTCATTGCTCCCCCTGGGACCACGTAGAGACGGGTGCGGTTGCCATATGTGATGCCTCCCCACACCATAATACTGCCTCCCCCATAACGGTCATGTTCTGCAATACAGGGGTCGGCAAATCTCTCTCCTCCTCGCCTCCAGACTCTCACACGTCCATCATTGTGGTCGAGGGAGAATCTGCTCTCGTCTTTGAACAGAACACGGCGCCATTGCTGTTGGGTCCATCCGACATGCTCCCGAGCCCAGTTGAGACGGATTCTTCTGTGAGCAGGAGTGAGTGGGACGCACTGTGCTGGCCTTCTGGCATGCATATTGGCTATGTGAAGTCGGTTACGGATTGTTTGAGTGGCAGCAGCAAATTCATTATTGAGTCGACGTGCACTGTGGAAGCGGTTGCGGAGGCAGAGATTCGTCAAGTAGCGATCATCTATTGGGGTTGTTGCGACTGGTCGGCCACTGCGGGGTCTCTCTGAGTACAGCCCTGTGTCCCGGTGTCGTTGGTTTGCTCTGCTGATGATACTTTGAGACACACCCATAATGTTGGCTCCTCTTCGCTGACTGAAGCCAGCTTCCAGCATTCCTAGGGCTCTGGCAACTTCTGGTACACTCAGGCGGCGTCTTGGCAAAAATGTTACATGGCAGCTGATGTACTGTATTTACTAAGTCAGGTGATAAAATACAATATTGTTAATGTATTTCAATTGTTTATATTAACTGCTTACTTCACTAAGATGAACATTAATAGCGTCTAGCTGCTCAACATAAAATGTCATATTGCTCAATAATTAGATGATTGTTGTACGATGAAGGGTGCTCTCAAACCTCTGCGAGTGAGAGGTTTAACTCACACTCCTAGGAGTGCCTTAATGTATGTCTCTACAATTGAATGTAATTTCAGCCATTATCCATGAGAGAAAAGTATTCTTTGTAAACAAAAACAAATATTTTATTGATTAAAGTGACATTAAAATTCAATAATGTAATCGGGCATAATAGTGTATAAATGGAGTGGTAGTTTCAAAACTCTTTGTTGCTATAATTGTAGGTACACTATAAACGGAAATTATGATAAACATATATTATGTCCCTCTCTCACCTTTTCCTCCAACATCTCCCTCTCCACCTTTCATTCTCTGTATCCCGTTAACACTTTATTCAAATTAAAAGGAAACGAATATATAATTTAGTTACGTTTTTATTCATGATTTTGGTCTTATTGTGAAGAGTATATGATCATTTTAAATTATAATCAAACGTGTGCTTATAATGTCGCCAGTAAAGGTAAAATAATAAAGTCCATAACTTGTTTATAGGTTTTTGTTGTGGTACATAATGGCGGTATTAGTTTTGAAATTCGATTATAAATTATGTCTCTACTTTATCCAAATTCGTACAAGGCGTTCGCAAAAAACGAAAACCGAAAGTAAAGTTGGCATTTATTGCACCACATTATATATGGGGATGGATAGAATGGCAGACAGATACTTAAAAGATCAATAAACAAGACGTACACGCATACCTGCGTCGCAAAGATACAAACATACATACAGAAAGACGCTCATAATATGAATGAGGTTAGACGTCCAAACACATAATGATATAATGTTCAGTTCTTATTTCCGTAATGCAAGTTCATATACATCACCTGTACCTAGCGTAAATTCACATTTCTATCATACATTTTGTTCTTCTTATAATAACAGTATAGGAAAGTTAGCGGAAACGTCTATATTGGCCAAACTAATTGATCAATGATGTTGAATTAGTATAAAACTAGATGGATCTTCGTGATTTTCATATAAAGCCCATGGACTGAGTTAATTATTGTAATTCAACCAGATTTTGAGATTATTTTTTTGCTATTTTTGCATATATTGAGTCATACGACCTTGACCTTTTATCTCACGACCCCAAATTGTGTTGCTTCATTTGCCCCCTCAGGTACTAAGTTTGATTGAAATCTGACATTAATTTCTTGAGTTTTTTACAATTACGAGGCGCTATTTTTGTATTGTCCTGTGACCTGGACCTTTGACCTCATGTCCCCAAAATTGTATGGCTACATTGCCTCCCTAAAATACATTCACATACAAAGTTCGATTAACATCTAACATTCATTTCATGACTTGGCAAGCTATTTTTGCAAATATATTGAGCCGTCTTACATTGACCATTGACCTCATGACACCAACGTCTACACAGAATATGTACACTCCTACCAAGTTTGAAATTGATCCGTCAACCGGTTCTTGAGCTGTCACGAGAACGACGATCCAGTCACTTCAATACTTAAGTAAAGTTAGTCACTGTCATCTGATGGTTTGGGGAGATTAACTATACCAACGGTATAGCTGTAGCTGTGCCCGCAGCTTTCATTTCCATATAGCCATCCAACTGACCGCCGACCGCAGAACTCTGTTCTGCGCCAATGCCTGGTACTGACTCGTATTGATGATAATCTTGCTCGGAAGTCATGGTTACATTGGCAACAGCTTCCTCTGTCTCAACCCGAGTCCCTGACCCCATGCTTTCGTCTGGATGACTGACATACTTTTTTGAGATCCTCTTCTTCAGTTGTCTTGCGGGCGCTTTTGTCATACGCCTTTTCGTTCTGTAAGAGAGGCATGGCAGGAAAATTAAACACGACACATTATCATAATAATAATAATAATATTCTCGATTTATATAGCGCCTAATCATGATTATGCAGATGTTAACTGGTGGTGGAGGGAGCATCTTGGAATGTTTCTCTCCGAGGAATTTGGAAATGATATTAAGGGAATTGTATTCACGACAGCAGCGTTTCAAATTCCGACGGAACATTTTATCATGTTCCCGACATAAAAGTTAACTATCTGTTATGTTATATGACTTCGTGTATGGACAAGTTAAAGTGACAATTCTTTACACTTTTAGCCTGTTAGCTAGATTAGAAAAAAGGTATAAACGACATTCCGCTCTTCCGTGTTACATAATGAATTCAATCGAAATCACGTGTCTGTGTTTAGCCAATCAATGACTCGTATTTGACTAAGCCATTCAACATAGTACGATGTACGTTTGGATAAGCGGAACAATTTATTTTCCTTTTTGCGTCCATTCTTGTCACAGTTTTATTCAAAATAATATATTTTATGTATTTTTGTTTTCTTGATCAATTCGTTGAATTGTCATATCTATCAATATGGTGTATCATACATACACACAAACATACGTGAACGCACATACACACTTGCGCACATACGCACACATACATACACACGTGTCAATGCACTTCATAAAATATAACCTTTTTAACGTAATATTTGTTAATCTTTAAAAGATAGCATAATATAAATTGTTTAATTTCCGAACAACTATCATTAAGTGATATAAACGAGCTGGAAGTAAAAGACTCACATAACATACAAAACCACGAAGAAGCATAAAGCTGAAAGTAAGACAGGTATGGCGAAAGATGTAAACAACACAACATAGAATAGGTATCTATCTGCATGGCATTGCGTAGTTTGCGTACGGCTTTCGTCTGCCTTGTCGGTAGAGCTGGCGGAAGATACTGAACATTGGAAATGAAAGTCCCTTTAATTGCTACAATGAGTTTCTCAAAATGTTAACACGATAAACAAAGTAAACATCATGATCACTGAATTGAAACACAAAAAAATAATGATGATACTTTAGATATTGATCAGTTCATCTGGCCCGATTTAGGTAATATTGATATCCATTTATGCTGTGTAGTTATTGTAGTTATTTTGAGAAATTCCACCAAGCTCTAATACTTGTCAGAGACGACATTTGCTGAACGTAGTCAGAGTAATGTTTAATAACAGTTATGAACAATATATATTTGTTTTGTTAGGAAACTAGTATGCTCACCGTTGTATACCTGGGTGAAAAGATGACCACCACAGTTAGTCAAGACATCACCGCCGCAAGGGATACCGCAATGTCTGTCACATTGCCCTAGCTTGATAGGACATTCGAGTCTTCCACAGATGCACTCCATCCCATTGATCAACCCTGCAACTAATTGTCTTGCCGAGTGGCACGCTGAAGTACAGGCATCTATCGTCATTTGCGACCCGGAAAAGTTGAACGCTTGCTGAAGACAATACTTGGAGAAGCATCCTAAATTTGGGAAATCTTGAAAAGAAATGGGAATATACAACCAGCATGAGTATTAAATAATTGCATAATATTTCCAACAGACAATCAGTCAGTTCGAAAATGGCATTTAAATGTCTGAATTGTTCACGCCCACAGACGTTTATGTTACATACATTTTATTACGACAATTTATCCTTGGTGAGGTAATTTTTCAAAAGATATCAAGCTTTTAAGGATTAAGGATACGGATGAGCGTCGTAAAGATCATGGTAATCAATACAAATTTCCGAATACTTTAATGATTTGTTGTGTCGTTCCGATCGTTCAGATTTGGGGATCGAATCCCGTTCTGGTCATGCCTATTACACTCCTTCCTAGCAAAGCGCTCGGCATTGATAACATGAAGATCAGTATTCATTAACCAAGTCACTACACTTGGTAAATAATACAATATTGTTTTTTTTCTTGTATCGCAATCTAACAATGTAAATACATAAACGAATGTAAACACTTTCTTATTCACCCTAGCTTGTTGCTATTCACACCTTCCTTCCATCCACCTGTTTATGCATGTGATTTCATGTTGAAGTACAGTAGTTGTAATTTATCTCTGCCTATAGACGAAGGATCTGCCAGATTCGAAAGCTCGCAGCTACATTGACTTACATGTTAACATTTAGATATTTTGGAATTTATCATTTACCTTCTGAAACGTTCCGATCGGCAGATGAAGCGCTACATTCCTCTAGCTGCTGTGCATTGGTCAGAGGGGCCACACAATAGAGGCAAATACTGAAGACGAACACAACACAAAACGCGTGAAGACAACATCTTGTCCCACTAATTCTTTACTATACTGGTCATCCTATGAAGAGGTTGAAGTTTATATAGTCATGTATAAATGTTTGTATAGGCTATATTCAGTGCACGTCGCGCACATCAATATCCACTTCAAGCCACTTTTTCGTACACAACTACTCGTAGCAACATAAACATATCCAAACGCTGGCATTTCCGCGTTTTATGTTTTTTCGTCATCTTTATTTCATTCAAACAACACATAAAGAATAAAAGAAGTTACATAAAACCCAGGACAGGGGCTGGAAGCGAAACAAATTCTGCCCACCTGCAGGGAAGTGATAGCTTATAAACATGAACTAAAAGTGACATTACACATGATAAAGCATCAGGTCATATTACAAAATAATAGCAAAATCGAGTCCGCCTTTTACAAATCATCTGAAAATTTTCCAGTACCTAGATGGGAGATAATATGACACCCATGAGACCCATGATTCTATCGAATTACCAGCACGACTCACAACTGGATCAGAAACTTCCTCAAGGACAGATCTCAACAAGTTGTCTTGGAAGGAGTAACTTCAGAAACATCAGAAGTCACATCCGGCGTACCCCAAGGAAGTGTGCTAGGGCCCTCCTCCTTCCTCCTATTGGGTATATAACGATCTCCCGGAGTACGTATCACACAAACACCAAGGTGCGATTGGTTTGCAGATGATTGCATGTTGTACCGAGACATAAGGACAGAAGCCGATGCCACCCAACTCCAAGAAGACCTAACCTCACTCGAGAGTGGGAAAAGGATTGGCTAATGGATTTCAACCCCAAAAGAAATGCCAAGAACTTCATGTCTCCAAGAAGAAGACAGCCCATAACCTTCCGCTACACAATCCATGACCCATACACTTGACAGCCCAGACTCAGCCAAGTACCTTGGGTGCATCTAGCAAAAGGACCTCAAGCATGGAACCAACAAGCCAATGCTGTAGCAAAAAAGGCTAGCTCTGCAAGTGCCTTCCTGCAAACGTAACATCGGACCTTGTCCGCGCAACACGAAGGTGCTTTGCTACAAGGCTCTGATCCGCCCCATTGTAGAGTATGCCTGCACAGTCTGGGATCCTCTACCCCAAAAACATCAACAAACTGGAGATGATACAACGCCGTTACGCTCGGTTTATACACAACGAACTTTCGACGTACAAGCAGTGTCACAACAATGCTTAATCAACTTCCTGCAACCGTAACATCGGACCTTGTCCGCGCAACACGAAGGTGCTTTGCTACAAGGCTCTGATCCGCCCCATTGTAGAGTATGCCTGCACAGTCTGGGATCCCTCTACCCCAAAAAACAATCAACAAACTGGAGATGATACACACGCCGTTACGCTCGGTTTATATACAACGACTTTCGACGTACAAGCAGTGTCACAACAATGCTTAATCAACTTCAGTGGCCGACATTGCAGGAACGGAGGGCCCAGTTCAAGGTGGTGATGGTGTACAGGATAGTGCATTGTCTCATCGACATCCCACCGCGAACACCTCCAACCTGCACATAACATCTCAAAGAGGACACACACAGAAATTCATCGTTCCATTTACAAGAACTCTCCTGTACCAACGAGCATTCTTCCCTGACTCCATCCGAATGTGGAATGCTCTGCCAAAGGACATGGTCAACTGCACATATGTAGACCAGTTTCGGCAGAAGGTACAGGAAATCCAGCTTCGTTAGTGGGAGACGAGCATCTTTTTAAATGCACATAGAACTTAGTCATTTTATTATTGCTCTGTACATACTGCACTGTGCCCGCCAAACCAGTACGCGATACACCAGTAGGTGGACTGTACTACACCAGAAGAAGAAGAAGACCCAAAATACTGGTACGTCCGAATTAGGCTAGCCTAGCTGAAAAAGTAACCTCGTGAAACCTATTGGAACTTGTTCTTTATGTTCAAATGTTGAATGAATGACCATTGCCAGACTTTTTAAGTGGTGGGGCGAAGCCCCCAGACAGCCCGAAAGACACCCCCTCCCCCCCCCCCCCCCAACACCACCGCGACCACCAATAATGGTACGTAATGTAACCTTCCACCGCCCTGTTATGTGATTATATCATGTTCGTAGGTGAAATTACCACCCCGATGATTTGAATAGTGAGGTGTAGCTTCTTGATGCCCATACCCACCTCGGCCCCCACACACAAACACACATAAACAACACACACACACACACACACACACACACACACACACACACACACACACACAACACACACACACACACACACACACACACACACACACACACACACACACACACACACACACACACACACACACACACACACACACACACACACACACACACACACACACACACACACACACACACACACACACACACACACACACACACACACACACACACACACACACACACACACACACACACACTCACACACACACAAACACACACAAATACTGGTTAACCCACAGTTTGCTCTTAATGCGCTTGCTTGCCAGAACGGAAAGACAAGACAGAAATGTTATTTGGTTTTCTCAAGAATCGGGACACGTGGTGAAGTCCTCTTCTTGAATAAGTACATTGGACTTGTTGGTGTGGTAAGAATCGATTAAAATATTTTGAAAGAGATTTATACATATATATATGTAAAGATGATGATAATAATTATATACCTTATCCAGTTATTAATTTCCATGAAGGGTTGATTTCACCACATAATAAACTGTTTCCGAACTGTGAGGGCGCATAACACTTTCCTGCTTTATGAGATATTGATTAACGTTACTTGGGATCTCATTTTCGTTGCTGAAAGATCAATCATGATTGCCAATAACTTCCATAAATCGAGATAATAAATCAAAATATAGCCAATATACAATTTATTCATGATTATCTTTTATATTATGTTTACATACGACACTTTGCCAATTGTAAAAATTTACAATTATTATCATTATAAGCACACATGCAAAAGAGTATCCCTAGATCCCGTGTCCCAAATAAATGTGCACCCACATGCGCACTCCCCCCCCCCCCTATGTTTATACAAAGCCTACGCTGAGCCAGTGAGTGTGAACACCAAAGCGCTATATATTATACACGTACATCGAATGATAAAAACACTTGTCTAAGTGTTGAGTGTTGCTGCAATTATTTTATTTTATAGTGCCAGGTCCAGTTACATAAAATTCACGATATTCGTACGATTAATCAAATAAATCGCAATATTAAAGGCATCTAGTAACTTTGCTGACAAGTGCAAAAAGTGATGCGTGGATAATACAATGTGTATTAATGGTGTGACTTGAAAATAAGTCCAGAAAGTAATGTGTGAAAATGTAAAGTTAATCGGATATTATTTATTATTAGCCGAAAAATGAGTGAAAATGCAATGTGATATTATTCACTTATTCATTGCACTGACTTTGTACACAGCTGAAAAAGTCCCGTAGATAATTTAATAATTTAACATCTGAACACATCTGAACAATCGTTAATATCTTTTGAACGAAAATGGAAATTTGAAGAAAAAAAACGAAACCTGTCCCATGCTTGTATTGTTAATAAAACAAGGTATGAGGGAACTGCTAGATTTCCAATTGGATTTTTAGGAATTGGACAATGTTACTGAGTCCCTTTAATCCTGGTTAATTATGTCACCTGACCAAGTATAATTGTCCAAATCCTCAAAATCCAATGAGAATTCTAGCGGTTCCTTCGTGTACCTTGTTGTATTTGTATTATACCAATACAAGCATGGGACAGGTTTCAGTGTTTCAAATTTCCCTTTCGTTAAAAAGATATTTACGTTTGAAGTATTCATGTGATAAACTATCCATTGGAAAGTCGTAAACGTGTCAGTGCAATGAGTTAGTGTATATCATATGCATTTTGCCTCATTACTCGGCCATATAACGTCCATTTAAATTGAAATGTTCACCCATTACACATTGGACGTATCCGATAACAATACAACCATTCATCACTTTGTGCACATGTCAACAAAGTTACTAGCTCACATAAATGTCAAACATTTGAAAAGACGCACTCGAAATAAAATGTTAATAGTTCATAATGATAAGCTTTTCAAAGTTCATTGAAAGTAAAGCCCGGCGCAG
Organism: Echinarachnius parma; assembly: GCA_037951105.1. NCBI lineage: Eukaryota > Metazoa > Echinodermata > Echinoidea > Clypeasteroida > Echinarachniidae > Echinarachnius > Echinarachnius parma. The sequence continues at coordinate 44,078 of JBAMJV010006540.1, forward strand.
ACAGAGCCGACTCGACCCGATCCGACTGGTTTAAATCAGGCTAGAGTTGGGCCCGGTTGGTCGGAGCAGATTTATCGCGTTGAATCGGCCCCAACTGGTATCCGACTGTCTCTCGACTGGCAAAATGTGTGTCGCGAGGCACTGAAAACTGAGCCGACCGGAATGACAACCAGTCGAGTCGGCTCTGTCTGCGCCGGGCATAAAAGACAATATATCATACTAACAATCAGTAATGTAAACTCATCACCCCTCTTCGTTAAGTGCGATGGCATTGATCAAATGAAAGTGAAACAAAGTCTGTCAAAAGGGTCAAATTAAATGATTATTACCGGATTATGATTATGAAGAGCTTAATTCCAAAAAGGCGCTTTTCTCAACTTTGGAGGAAATCGGGTTTCTTTGTCCAACTTTGTGCACATGCCTATGGAAATATGAAAATTGAACGTCCCATATTTCGATTTGATTTTGTAATGTATAGCCTTAAAATGATGATTTCTAGATATGTACGTAGCTTATTATTATTAATGTCCTACAATTGTTAACTCAATAACTCTGGAAAGTGGAATTAGCGCCTTTTGGAACTAATGCATGGAACTACATACTAACAGATGCACAGCTGCATTGTTGGCGTGGAGGGTATATTTGTATTAATTGTTATTTGCTCGATTCCCCGCAAGTCTGAAATTCACACAAACTTGTACTGCATAAGAATGTTAGCATGAAATGCAGTTTGCCCTCGTACTCTATATTACAAAAACATAATTATTAAACATGTTTTTGTTTTGACCATAATCTTGTATTTATTGTGAGCGACTAATTTAAAGACGGTACGACGTATACCCTAGTGCCCAAGTGCTTTCAATTAAAAGTATAATTCGTGAGTTTCATTTTCGCACAAGAGATTGCTATAATAACCCGTGTCATGGAATTGAAGACCGTGACATTCGTGGCATTAATGTATGTCAGCTTGGCGCACAAATACTTCGTCATTGCTCAATACGTAACCATGGAGCCGGACATTTCAGCTGGTAAGTAGAAGTAGGCTACATTTATGCTAAAATAAGTTACAGTGTGTTATTTTGTAAAGAGTCGTGAAGTACGATTCTAAACAAATGTTCTGGATTAATTACTTGCCATTCACACAAGAACATTAGATGTTATTGGAATACTTTATATTTTAGGGGTTATGTTTCGGGTTAAATGAATAATATAAGGCTAGGGTTAGGATTATGTATTGTGGTTATGCTTAATACGGTAATTGCTATGGTAACGGTTAAGGTGAGAGTAATGATTACGGTTGGAGTCAAGTTTGTAGTTGTGGAAAGGCCAAGGCATCATGCACGAAATGTCTACCAAGTAGGTATAGTGACCATACACCGTTGCGAGTATCAGTCTTACATACTTACATGATATAGTGAGGCTAGGCCATGTTTAAACAAAATTAAAATCGAATAGGTACAACTTATTATTATTCTACTAGTGGAATTCAGACACATCTGCCCCTATGTTATAACATCGTATTCCATATCATACTAAAGAAGAAGTCTTTCTGTCCTTTTTAATTTTCAAGGAGCAACAAACATCGGTTGTTTCCCCTACACGTGCATCCATTTTGACAACAGCTACAACTTTACAAACATAGTTGTTGATACTTGCATCCGGGAGTGTGGCTCTAACGGATACGCGTACGCCGGGCTGCTGAACGGAACGAGCTGCCAATGCGGATGCTCGGGGTGGAGGTACGCCGCAACCTGCGGGAAGTTTTTTGATGATTTATGCGGTATCCCTTGCCCGGGCGATCCTATCCAGATGTGCGGCGGTGTATCGAAGGTTCAGCTTTACTCGTGTGAGTATATGTCCGTAATTCGAATTCGATCAGTGGCGCCAAAAGCCCTTCTGGGGTTAGGAGTGGGGCGAGAGAGTTTGCACAAATTTTCAAACTGGCAAACCTTCACATCACTATCGTCCACTGTATTAGCCATTATTTAAATGAATGTTTAGGTCTATAGGTAATGTAACATGCACGTTATACTCCAATTTTCTTCTTCTACTTCTACTTCTACTTCTACTTGGGTACTCGACAGCGTCCATCAGTCAGGACGTATAGTCGAGGGGAACCGGTGAGGTGTCCCATTAATTGCCGATTGAGGCAACTGCTCCCGCAAAGGCTCCTAGTGATGTAGAAGCCAAGATATTATTGGGGAGCGCATTCCATGCTGTGACAGTTCGTGGGAAGTAGGAGTTCTGGTAAAGCTGAGTTCGAGTAGGTATATGCTTGAGCTATTTGGGTGGTATTGTCTGGTGATGCTTGGGGCCATTGGTGTGAGTAGTTGGTCAGGTGTAATTGCTACCATGCTATTCTGAATTTTGTAGAGGAGGCTAAGGCAGGAGATTTGACTGCGTCTTTCCAGTGTACTCCATTGAAGTTGTTGAATCATAGCAGACACACTCTCAGAATGGCAGAATTGTTGAAGAACGAATCTTGCTGCTCGCCTCTGTACAGCTTCAATCTTTGAGATGCTCTTCTTTGTAGATGGATTCCAGACTGTTGCACAATATTCCAAGCGTGATCTGACTAGGGAGAAGAAGGCTTGTTGTCGGATCTTCTGGGAAGAGCGTCGTAGATTCCTATTGATAAGCCCGAGCTTTTGGTTGGATTTCAATGCAATTCCATCAATGTGTTTTTGCCAGGATAGGTTGTGAGAAAAGGTAAGACCCAGGTATTTGTAGTTTTGCTGTAATTTGAGTATTGCCCAGTAGGTAATTGCCTTCAATGTTGTTTCGGCGGAGTGAGAACTGTAGAAGATGACATTTATCTGTGTTGAATTTCATCTGCCAGGTAAGAGACCATTGATGAAGGCGGTCAAGGTCCCAGTGAAGCGCATGGTGGTCCGAGATGTCATGAATAGGATTGTATATGAGACAGTCATCTGCAAACAGCCTTAGCTTGGACGTGATACCATGGGAGATGTCAATTATGAATGCGATGAACAAGAGGGGGCCCAGTACCGTTCCTTGGGGAACACCAGATGACACATGGATCGTGTCAGATGCTTGTCCATCTACAACCACCCGCTGGGATCGGTCTGTGAGGAATGATCTGATCCATTGCTGTAGTTCGCCTCGGATGCCGTAGCGTCTGAGTTTGAATAAATACAAGAATAAATACACGTTCCAACTAAATACACATTGCAGATTAACCTACTTGCAATGGGGTTCTACAGATACGATTGTTTGTATATTATTAAGTGTGATTGTCACGTATGCACGTCGTAAATTCGATATCTTACATATTTGAGATCTGAACCAAGTCAATGTTTTATTTCAGTGAATAAATCAGCTCTTCAGGGAAGTGCATGTGAAGGTTCGACGCCGTCTTTAACCACGGACAATCAACAACATGGAACAGTTTCAACCAAAACCTCTGCTCGAGCAACAACTGAAACCACAACAACAACAACGACGACGACGGAAAAAGGTGATGTCCTGTCCACACAAGTGACGCATATCGAGGCCAGCGTCAAAATTGATTCACAAATGGTAATAATAATGATTTTAGCTGTCCTGTTGACAGTCACATACATCTCAGTACTTTTCGTATGCTTTCGAAGTTGTTGCAAAAGGCGAAAGAAGAGGAAGAGGAATCGAACCAGGGGGACACTTGAGACGCCAAAGGACACTTCTTCCTCCGACATCATACCACATGCGTATCTCACTACATCAAGAGATCAAACAGCTCGGCCACTTGAGACGCCGAAGGACACTTCTTCCCCCGACAGCAGTCAGCATGAATTTCACAGCGTGTAACATGAGTTTCTCAATATGGGTAAACTGCCTCCCTAATCAGGGGGATGTATGAAGTCAATTAAGAACGAATCTCTATGTCCCTGAAATGACCGGAATAAATGCTCCCCAGGGAGTGCAGATTTTACACACATTGGCCCGGATTCACAAAGGAGGTTTGTGCAAACCATGGTCTACATCTTTGGAGTGCTGCTCGTATACAAGATAAACAATTTCTAATTTCTAATGTTAGTGCTTGCTAACCAGCAAATTTCACCATTTGAGAAGACACAAACTTATTTGGTGCAGTTAGTAAATGTGTACCATCAACATTGTTAACAAGTAAGGAGTTTACATTCTTTCTCCGTCAGTTTCCAAATGGCAGTCCATAGATGTAGACCATGGTTTAAACCATCGTTTGTATAAACCTCCTTTGTGAATCTGGGCCACTGTATACGGGGTATTGTAGTGATATGGCGATCCCCTGCAAATGTCAGGGGAAGTGTGACGTCATCCAAGAACTTTCACACTTTCCATGGACCCTTTGGCAGGAATGCTCCCAATGGTGTCGAGATAGTGAACGCATTGAATGTGGGTTGACATGGTGATCCTCCTTCAAAATAATGTATATAATCATATCGATGATGTTCCTTATTATATCAGGAGGTTTTGTCACGGTTGTGTGGGGTCATCTATTTAGTTAGTATACCAATGTATGAACCTCTCATGGGAATACTCCACAGGTAGTGAAAATGGTGCGTACATTGTATAAAAGATGTCACAGTATATCGGGAGATTTTCCTAAAACAACACAAGACATGGAATAAGCCTTCATATTTATGTTTGTATCGAGTCGATGAAGGCGGTGTTACGTACAAAGCCCTCCGCACACAGAGCCGACTCGACGCGATCCGACTAGTTTTCAGTCGATTCAGCTGAGTATTACGTTGCCTCACTCCTGCTCTGTCGCTCAAGAGTCGGTCGGAGATCATTCGAGGCCGATTCAACATGTTGAATCGGCTACGACTAAGCGAAACCGACTCTAGCCTGACTAAAAACCAGTGGGATCGGGTCGAGTCGGCTCTGTGTGCCGAGGGCTTTAATGGTCTTCTCATGTATATTATGTATTGATCCCCACGGAGATTGAAACACAAAATGACGCATTGTAATGTACATTATTTCAGAATAAGTGATGTACAGCCGTATTACACGTACTAGAAGATGTGACTGTGGAAGTGTGTACTTATTGCGACTTTCATGAACATAAACAATATCTATGAACATCTTGGATGGAGTGTAACATTATGATAACTGCATTGCTTGTTACAAGTTTATTATAAATATGTACACTATATCAGCATACCTTGTAAATATTATGAAATGGTACTCATAAAATCCTAATACAATATTGTTAATATATTTCAATTGTTTATGTTTAAGGGATAGTTGAGTTTTGGTATATTAGAGGGTACTACACATAATATTTTGTTTGTGAGATTTTGTTTGTGTTAAATTAAAACCAGCATACACTTTTAATGACCGAATAAACTTTATTTGATTAAAATCGTTTTAGAAATGGCTGAAATATCCACAAACATATCTATTTGTAATAGTTGCGGGGCCTACAATTATTCGATAATTTTGAACCAGTCGTTATGGAAATTTAAAAATGCTTCCTCTTTTCAAAAATGTTATATATTTTTTTAGAATAGATGTTGATTATCTCTCATTATATCTAAACACTATTTCAACAAAACATCACATACACAACATTATATTTTAAATGGTTGAAACCAATGAGCTTTTAGAGAGCGCCCTCTTGAGTTGTAATGGCTCTTTTCGAATGATAACAGACTTTTCACTTAGTCATTTGTAATTTTCTTTCCTTTCAAGCATGGTGGAGTTTTAACTGTTAGTTGAAATGTAATGGTGCATGTTTTGGTTATTAAAATTTAGTTTGACCAAAACTGTACTCTAATACCCAAACTCAACTATCCCTTTAACTGCTCACTACACTAAGATTAACATCAATAGCGTATAGCTGCTAAAAATAAGATGTCCTATTGCTCAATAATTATGTAATTGATGTACGATGTAGGGTGCTCTCAAACCTCTGCGAGGTTTAACTCACACTCCTTCGAGTGCCTAGGCCTTAGTGTATGTTTCTACAATATAATGTAATTTCAGCCATTATCCCCGAGACAAAATTATTTCTTTGTAAACAACAAAATAATATTGTATTGATCAAAATAACATTCAAGTTCAATGTATGTAATCGGGCATAATAGTGTATAAATTGAGTGGTAGTTTCAACATTTTTTGTTGCTATGATTATAGGTATACTATAAACGGAAATTATGATTAACATATCTCCTCCTCTCTCCCCTCTCCCTCCCGCTCTCTCCAGGCCTCTCCCTCTTTTATTCTCTCGTATCCCTCTAAGTTAACACTTTATACAAATAAAAAGGAAACGAATATATAATTTAGTTAAGTTTGTATTTACGATGTTGTTGTTGTTGTTGCAATATCCATCTTATTGTGAAAACCATATGAATATATCAAATTCTAATCAAACTTGGGCTTATAATGTAACGTCCATAACTTGTTTATAGGTTTTTGTTGTGATACAAAATGGCGGTCGTAGTTTTGAAATTCAATTATAAATTATGTGTCCACTTTATCGAAATTGGTACAAAGCTTTCGCAAGAAACGGAAACCGAAAGTAAAGTGGACATTTATTCCACCACATTATATATAGGGATGGATAGAATGGCAGACAGTTACTTAAAATATAAATAAATATTATATTATAGACGTACACGCATAACTGCGTCGCATTTTTTAGTGTGGGGTGTTTCCCAATACTGTCATTTGGCTTTAAGTTAAGATCTTCTTTTTCTGGAAGGGATCTAGTAACTTTGTTGATAAGTGCACAAACTTGCAATGATTGGTAGTGTGTATGTATGTGATCTGAAATGTCTATGCAGTGAGTGATATGTGAAACTTCCATTGTAAATGAATGTCATATGACCGAGTTATGAGTGAAAATGCAAAGTGATATTCTCTAATTGATTGCATTGACTTTGTACATATGTATAACTATCCACTAGATAATTATAAATCTTTATTACTGACGAGCAATTTGGAAAACCAAAAGCTGTTCAATGCTTTTATTGGTAATACGAATACAATAAGTATGTGAGAACCGAGAACTAGAGTTCCAAGTAAGTTTTGAGGATGTTGACAATATACTAGATCCCTTTAACATGTTTAAAGACCCTTTATATTTGCTTTAAAGGGGTAGTTCAGTTTCGGTATACATGGCGTTGCACGAAATTTTTTTGTTGTGAGATAATAAAAAAACTGATGTAAAATTTGAAAGAGCATACAATTTTAATGACAGAATGAACTTTATTTGATCAAAATCGGTTCAAAAATGGCTGAAATATCAATAAATATATCCAATCGGGCCCAGATTTATTCGATGATTTTCGAAAACTTTTAAAATTAAAATGCTTACATTTGTTCAAAAATGTTCAAAAGAGGTTTTTAAATAGTTGTTGATTATCTCTCTGTTTAATCATTATTTTAACAAAACATAAAATGCATAATTGTGTGTGAAAAATGGTTGAAACCAATGATTTTCTAGAGAGCGCCCTCTTGTGTTGGTTCCTTTTAAAAGATAACAGGCTTTTTACTAAGTCGTTTATAATTTTCTATACCTTTCGAGCATGGTGGAGTTATAACTATTGGTTTGTAATTATGTTATTATGCAGGTTTTGGTTACTAAAGATCAGCCTTACCAAAACTGTATTACCTCTTTAAAGCAAATTAGATGTGCCATGCACTCTATAGCAGGTGCACGTATGTTTGCCCATTCTCTTAAGCTCGTGCACCTATAATAATTATGATAATACATAAATTGTTTAAATTATTTTCTGCCGTTTCAGAGTGTGGTTGTTTTTTTCATAATTCTATGTTGTTCTCACAACATGACGCTGATGTGCGCGTTTCTGAATCTACTGAATGTACGCTGCTTGACTTCAATACTTAAGTAAAGTTAGTCACTGTCATCCGAAGGTTTGGGGAGATTAATTATTGATGTGCAGTATTTACGTTCTTCATTTCCACCAACCACCGGTATTGCTGTAACTGTGCTCACCGCTTTCATTTCCATATAGCCAACCAACTGACCGCCGACCGCCGAACTCTGTTCTCCGCCAATGGCTGGCACTGACTCGTACTTATGATAATCTAACTCCGGATTTGTGGTAACCTTGGCAACAGCTTCCCCTGTCTCACCCAGCGTCTTTGTGTGTGGTGGAGAGGGTCCCATGCTTCCATCTGTTTGACTCACATACTTGTTCGATATCCTCTTCTTCCGTTGTCTTGCGCGCCATTTTGTCATACGCCTTTTCGTTCTGTAAACAAAGTATAAAACAAAAATTAAACGCGGCACGTACGATATAAATGTACATATTTAAATGAGATGGTTTGGTATTTGAAGCAATGGCAATGCCCATTATCCATTACGCTGCTCCAAATGGTTACATTTATGATGAGCCAGCATTGCTGTACTAGGCCGATGTGCCGTATTGACTGCACAGCACAGCTGGTTGGCTGTATGCTGTATGTGGAGTTGAAATTGCGCACTACTACGTGCTGGCTTGAATTGTAGCCTGTGATATAGTCGTGCTTCTACAGCGCTTATAAACGGTTGTATTTAGGGGCTATATTAATGCTACTGACAGCAGTAATAAATAATAGTAATCTATCTATTTTTATTAATACGGTAAGTGACAACACAGCACCTCCCCCCTGCCGTAGATTTTTGCGACATCCCGTCAGTCAGGATTGTAGGGTTTACGATTTTTCCAGGACGTAGCGGCATTATTGGGTCGTCTCCGCCTCGTGGTCGTCGTCTGGGGCGTCGACGAGGAGACCCGCCGAATACCTATTATCGATTAAGGCCGCCGAACTTTATGCGTATACTAAATAGAATATCCTTAGTTCAACTTCAGGATACACAAACACGATAATTCATATATATTTTTCAAAATAAAGGCAACGAGTCTGAAATATATATTAAATTTTAATAAATAAAATTGAAAGAAATAAGAATGCGCTTTACAGGGATTCGAACCAGAACCCTCAACATATGCTCAACATCAATCGGGGTCGATTCTCGGCGAAGCCCATTCTCTGCTCATTTTAATTTATTCAACGATAAAATAATATGTAACATCATATTAAAGACTCACCTAATATACAAGGCCACGAAAAAGCACAAAGCCGAGAGCATGACCGGTGTGCCAAAGGATGCAACCACCACAGCAACACGGCATATAGTTGTAGTTTCCGTACATTCCTCTTTTGCCTTGTCGGTAGCATTGGCGGATGATACTGATAAGGGGAAATACAGATTAGGGATTATACAATTGATGAACAGGGGGGTGTACCGGTGTGTTTCCAACATGGTATCGTGTGTGTTGTCACGAGAATACCCTGGTGTTAATTGCTCTCTTCCTTATGTGAAGGAGCGACAAATAATTTTGTTCGACGCCATGCAAAATTCACGTACAAAACGTATGTAGGTTTATCGATGTGCTATGAGTCTCCAACATTTCACTGATATATATCTTTATAATGAAAGAGAAATTTGGAAAATCGAACGCTTCTATCGGTAATACGAATACAAGAAGGGTTCTAGGAACCGATGTAGTTCTACGTATGTTTTGCAGATTTTGACAATATTACTAGATCCATTTAACAGTAATGGAACAAATATTTAGACCAGTATATTTACTCACCGTTGTATACCTGGACGAACTCTTTGCCACCACAGAAAGTCGGGTATTCGGTGTGATATGCGCCGCTACAAGGAACACCGCAGTAACTGTCACATTGCCTTAGCTGGACAGGGCATTCAAGTCTTCCACACAAACAATCCGTGCCATTGATCAGCCCTGCTGCTAATTCTCCTAAAGAGCGGCACGTCGAAGTAGAGACATCTATTGTCATATTCTTGGAGGACAAGATGAACGCTTGATGGAGGCATGACTTGTTGAAGCATCCCAAATATGGGAAATCTTGAAAAGAAACGAGAAGATACAACCATGAGTATTCAATGCTTAATATTTCCAACAATCAACTAGTCAGTTAAAGGAACTACAGCGTCTAGATGGCCTAATTTTCACAATTCGGCTCTCTATATGTAATTTTTCAGAAGAAAAAGAATTTGGCAGTAATTTCTCATTAAATCAATCAATTTTGGGGTAATTAGTAAGTATCTAATTGTCCTGGGAACGCCCCTTTTAAATCGCCAAAATGTGACGTCATCTAAAGAACGGACTAATGAACTAAATTCTGTAGATGACGCGTCATGACGTAAGCCAATGAATTTTCAATCACATATCGATCACGCTGCCGTTTCCGGACCCTAAATGTGGATGGAGCGTAAACTGGCTGCTAAGTGAGATTTGGCATCAGAAAACTAGTCTTAAATCACTACTGTGTTTATTTTCATGGATTTTTTTTCGGCAGACCTATGTTTCAAGTCATCAACAATGGAATAAGTGTCAAAGTACGTTGTATTCTTTAGGTCCTTTAAATTTAAATGTCATTTAAATTTCTGAATTGTTCACGCCCACAGACGCTTATGTTTACATAGATTTTATTACGATCATTTATCCTTGGTGAAGTAATTTTTCAAAAGATATCAAATTTGTAAAGATTAAGGATACAGATGAGCGTCGTAAAGATCATCGTAATCAATACATATTTCTGAATACCCATACTCTAATGATTTTTTTGTGTCGTTCCGATCGTTCAGTTTTGGGGTTCGAATCCCGTTGTGGTCATGCCTATTACACTCCTTCCCTTCCTAGCGAAGCGCTCGGCATTGATAACATGAAGATCAGTATTCATTAACCAAGTCACTATACTTTGTAAATAATGCAATATTGTTTTTTATTGTATCGCAATCTAACGATGTAAATACATAAAGGAATGTAAAGACTTTCTTGTTCACCCTAGCTTGATGCTTTTCCCACATTCCTTCCATACACCTGTTTATGCATATAATTTCATGTTGAAGTACAGAAGTTGTCATTTATCTCTGCCTATAGACGAAGGATCTACCAGATTCGGAAGCTTGCAGCTACACTGACTTACGACGTAAATACATGTTAACATTATAGTCAGGTTCACTATGTCACGATGTTATGCTTTGTGAACTTTTTTGAGGGATTTGCATAGTATTTTATTTTTTTTTAAATCTGTATAGTATAAGGAATCAGAAAACCAATGTTTACAATTTGCCGTAAGCATGCAAGGCGGCCATCTTGGATTTTCAAAATGTCGGCCTTAACAATTGGTGTTCCTTAATATCGGCTTAACATACATTTTTAGGGATGGGGAAGACAATGGTACAATGTAAATAAAGATTAACATAACCACAAAGCGGCCATCTTGGATTTTCAAAATGGCCACCTTGGAAATTAGTGTTTTTTAATATCTCAGCATCCAAGTGGCTTAGAGTCATGATTTTAACTACTAAACATACATTTTCAGGGACCAGGAAGCCAGTGGTACAATGTAAAATATTCTACACATCACCACAAAGCGGCCATCCTCGATTTTCAAAGTGGCCGCCTTGAAAATGGGTGTTTCTCAATATCTCAGCATCCATGTGGCTTAGAGTCATGATTTCCACGGCTAAACATATATTTTCAGGGATGGGGAAGCCAGTAGTACTATGTTAAATAGGCTAAACATTTCCAAAACGCGGCCATCTTGGATTTTCAAAAGGGCCGCCTGGAAAATGGATGTTTCTCAATATCTCAGCATCCAAGTGTCTTAGAGTCATGATTTTCACGGCTAAACACACATTTTCAGGAATGAGGAAGCCAGTCGTATAAAGTAAAATAAGCTATAAAACATAACCATGTAGCAGATTGTCTTGTTCATTCTATTAAAATATATGTTATAAATGGCTCAGCACTTCTTTTTGTAGCAAGTCACACCTTTAGCATGTCTAGGCAGCTTCTTGGACAACTTTATAGCAGAATCTTTACATGTCATAATCATCATCATAACTGTCACTGGTCGGCAACATGTCATTCCTAGAGTCCTCGTCATTCTAGCACTGAGTGCATGCTGTACTGACAGTTCTGTGCTTGATAAGCTATTGGACCTACAAGAACATCATTCAATATATGTTGAGCAGTCTGCTCTGCACTGGCATCTCACCATCTTGATGATGGCCTTGGGGGCGGGGAGGACCTGAGTTGTGATTGGCTTCACCTGATCAGCTGCTGTGTCCTTGTAGAAGCCATGCTGTAGTGAATCCAGGAACTGCTGCTGAGCAGTGCTTGCTTAACCCCATAATGTGGCCCGAATCAGGACTAGGTGGGTGTGCTGCTTGAGAGCATCAAGGGTGGGAGGCAGCTTTTTACTTTCAGCCATATGCTTGCAGAAAATATACAATCGCAACTCAGGAATGGAATCTGAATGCCCGTTGGTGTGTATGTAGCACAAACGAATGTAGCCAGTGTTAACAGCAGTTCTTCAGTGACTCCAGCGGCATCTGGAAGCATCTGCAGTGCATTGATGCCTGGAAGGCTTGCAAAGCCTTTGCTTTTTCTGAACCTAGAGCTGTCCATATTGGCTGCACTTGGACCACACCGGTAGCCATCGACATTAACGTTTTTGTCAGCAAAATGTCATAATGTGCTATGACCAGCACCAGTGTCTGAGGAGAAGACCACAAATGCTGCATCAGGTGAGTTCATATTTGAAGCCAGCTCTGCATTGTGGATCAGCAGTGTGTCCGCCTCTATATAGTGATCGTTGGCCTCGATTTTCATCTCGCTGTTGCTCATAGTACATCTTGCGGCAGATGCGATAACAAGCGTTGACGAACCTTAGTTGTACGCCAGTGTTTTTTGCCGCAAGATACGCAGTCAGATCAGTCTTCGTTTTGTAGTGGGAAAGGAACCGGCTCGTTGGAATGTCATTGATGCTGGTGTCATCTCTGATCTGATATTGGATCGGAACCTCTTCTTGTCTCCGTTTGTCCCTTGTAGCACTCTTCAGTGAATCAGGCTTGTATGTGTCATTAGTCTGGTAGTGACAGTTAAATACCTCAGTGAATGCTTCAATACCAGACTGATGTTTCTAACAAGAGACTGTGATATGATCATTCTAGTGTTTGACACATACAAGGCTGATTGCCTGAAGAGTACCGCAATCGAGAAACAGAGATAAAGGAAGGATCTGATCCATTATCAGATCAGAGATGACAACAACATCAATCACATCCCAATGAGCCGGTTCCTTTCCAATGTCAAACGAAGGCTGATCTGACTGAGTATCAGGCAGCAAAAACACTGGAGTACAACCAAGGCTCGTCAACGCTGATTATCGCATCTGCCGCAGAACGTACTAGAGGCAACAGCAAGCTGCAAATCGAGGACAACAATCACGAAGAGGCGGATACACTGCTCATACACAATGCAGCGCTGGCATCAAAGAGGAACACACCTGATGCAGAGTTGGTGGTCTTCTCCCCAGACACTGATGTTCTGGTTTTGGTCATAGCACACTATGAACGTCTGCTGAGAAATGGCTTCCGGAGTTATCCCAGTGCAGCCAATATGGACAGCTCTATAGAGCAAAAGCTTTGCCAGCCTTCCACGCATTCAAGGGGGAAGACAACACGGGACGGTTTTCTCGCATAGGCAAGGCAACCTGGATGAAATTCTACTTAAACGCAGGCGGATAAGTCATCAATGCCTTGGTGCTCCCAATCAGCACATTCACTGAGTCCAGATACATTCCACATTATGGGGTCAGGCAATCATTGCGCAGCAGCAGTTCCTGGATCCGCTGCAGCAGCTGATCAGGTGAAGCCAATCACAACTGAGGTCCTCCCAGCCTCAAGGCCATCATCGATATGGTGAGATACCAGTGCAGAACATACTGTTCAACTCAATGATGCTCTTGTAGGTCCAATGACTTATCATGCACAGACCTATACCAGTGCAGCACTCAGTGCCAGCATGATGAGGACTCTAAGATAGACATGTTGCCGACCAGTGACAGTGATGATGAGGATGATGATTATGACAAGAAAAGATTATGCTATAAAGTTGTCTAAGAAGCTGCCTAGATATGCTAGAGATATGACTTGCTACACATTGAAGTTCTGAACCATTAAGAACATCAATTATAAGTAAAATAATGAACATTATAATCTGCTATATGATTATGTTAAGCTTACTAAACTTTATGCCACAGGCCTCCTCATCCTATAAAATGTATGTTTAGCCGTTAATATCATGACTCTAGGCCTCTTGCATGCTGAGATATTGAAAACATGTATTTTCAAGGTGGCCATTTTGAAAATCCAAGATGGCCGCTTTGTGGTTATGCGTAGCTTTTTTTTACTTTATACCACTTGCTTCCTCATCCCTGAAAACGTATGTTTAGCAATAAAAATCATGACTCTAAGCCACTTGGATGCTGATATATTGAAAAACACAAAATATACGGATTCCAAAGATGTATAGGTTTGCAAATCCCCAAAACAAGTTTACAACATTACATAGTGAACCTGACTATTAGATATTAGGGAATCTATCAGTTACCTTTCGAAACGTTCCGCTCGGCATATGAAGCGCTACATTCCTCTAGTTGTGCATTGGTCAGAGGGGCTACACAAGAGAGGCAAATACCAAAGGCAAACACAACACAAACGCGTGAAGACAACATTGTGTAAATAACTCTACTGGTCATCCTATGGAGATGTTGAAGTATATAATTGTCTTTTATAGCCTACATTCAATGTACGTCGCCCTCATCAATCTATCATCTAAAATAGTATCCACTTCATGCCACTTCTTCATACACAACTACTCGTAGCAACATAAATATATCAAAACGCTGGCATATCCGCGTACTATGTATTCAATCATCTTTATTTCATTCAAACAACACATATAAATGAAGAAGTTACATAAAACCATGGACAGGGGCTTGAAGCGAAACAAATTATATTAGCATATTATTACAGAGCTATTGCACTTTTATAGAGATTCAATCCTAGCCCCATAAAACATTGTCAAGCGAGACTATAATAGTATGTTCTCGTGCGTATGTCTGTGTGTGTGTGTGTGTGTGTGTGTGTGTGTGTGTGTGTGTGTGTGTGTGTGTGTGTGTGTGTGTGTGTGTGTGTGTGTGTGTGTGTGTTTGTGTGTGTGTGTGTGTGTGTGTGTGTGTGTGTGTGTGTGTGTGTGTAAAAGGGGAGGGGGTGGGGTCACAAGACATAGCAATTCATCAATGGACTCCAAAAATAATTACAATCACGGATTACCCACCCAGTTTGGACAAAAATGTGTTTTACATTAAGGCAGTCTCTATTTAGTTCTTAAAAGAGATGGGACCAGTATGACGTCTGCTGAGAAGGAACATAGGTATTCCCTATCCGAATCAGCCAAAGTACATGTAGTCAGTAGGCAATGCACAGCTCCTGATCCAAATGAGTTGTTTTTTCAGCTAACAAAACACACCTTCTGAGCTCCCTCTGTGAATTGTGAATGGAAAACTTGAACCTTCTCCAGGCCAAACCCATCTGTACATTGCTGGTCCATTAAAAGAAGGAACAAACAAGTGTTGTACTCTCACTGAGATCTGATATGGAAGTTCTAGCCCTTGAATCTACACAACAGGAGGCTGATACAAAGGTCATAATCCACACACTCTACAGTGTCCAGAATGACGTAGTCGACAGAGTAGTTATTCATACCAATGTCACTGACATCATACACATGTGTATATATCATGGTTCAATACATCTCACCGATCTCTCAGAGCTGTGGGTGAGGAGTGAGGGCAGCCCATAATCGGAATATACTGGCAATGACAGATTTTGGCAAAAAACATACCAATGCATAACAGATGACATTATCACTCAAGCACGATACCTCACCATGTGTACACTGCAGAAGCTGACCAGTTTGAACATTCCAATCTTGCAACATTGAGGGCTTAGGATTTATTTTAAAAAACGAGTTGTACAACTCTTGTAGCTACTGCCTCCTACAGAGGACGTTTCTCCTGCACCTGAAACAAGCTGCTTATGCCATCGACAAGAATGCGCAGATTCCCAAGCCAATCATTCCTTCATGTACAGAGTTCGGATGATCCCTGAATGATGACAATGCAGTTCTAGTGTCATCTACACAGTAAGCATGAACAGCAATATCATGTGCAGGTGTCAAAGGGTGTCACAAGAACTGTTTCTGCTTGAATAAGGCGGTTCCATGTTTGTAAAGTCAGCAAATGATTTGCGTAACATTTGGCAATTATTTCAAATATTTCATCGTTGATAAATACAGCCAGATTCCTTGAACAGAGATGGAGGAATATATCGACGCACTCATACTTTCCAAGAGGTCCACCACTAGCAATAATCAGTGTCATACACAGAAGTGCAGTAACTTAATTGCTCTTAGCCTTTTTCCTTAAACAAAAAATTAGATTTATGTTTTGTGTGTGGAAGTTGTTGAGCTTCATGATTCTTGCCCTCTTCGGCCCACTGGAACGATACCCGGCATTAAAGTGCCAGTAACTTTGGTTCATGTTGGTCAGGTTGTATAGGTTTAGGAGACTGCCCATTTGATAAGTTGATGAAGGATTGCGTTGTTGCTGTGAGCGGTTTGGTTTCCACTGCTACCGTGACCTTGACTACATCTCTTTGTCCACCGACGAACATGACATATATTCATGATGTGGGCTGGATAAACTGATGAGTGGAGGTGCAGCATATACTTCAACGCTGTGGAGATGGCTGCAGTGAGTGGTTTTGTGTAGACTCTTTTGAGTTTTCGCTTTACGCGGAGTTCCAGCAGCTAATCCGCGAGGTTGTCTACCTAGGTTGTGTTCCTAGAAGGTCCTAGAAGTCAGAAGCCACTTCTGGGGGCAACCAATAACAACAATACCCCTTTTGCAAGCTTCACAATGTAACTCTTTTAAGAACTAGTAAAAGGGACTCTGTTGTAAACTTGTCATGTAAGCTTTCAGACACACCTTGTCTATAAAACCAAAAGCTGTTCAATGCTTCTATTGGTAATGCGAATACAATAAAGTATGTGGGAACCGCTAGAGTTCCAAGTAAGTATTTAGTATTTTAAAAATGTTACTAAATTAGATCCCTTTATTATTGAATTTTGGTAACACCACTTTCTATCGTTCTAATTCAGTCATGCGTGAATTATGTGCCATAAGTTGTATATCAAATAAAAGAAGAGACACGTAGCTTTTCAGACATATATATATATCATCAAGGAAATTATTCATTATAACATAAAATGTCTGCCATGAAACCCGGTTTCGTTTTTTCTGGGACACGGTGTATAGGTTTAGGAGACTGCCCATTTGATAAGTTGATGAATGATTGCGTTGTTGCTGTGAGCGGTTTGGTTTCCACTGCTACTGTGACCTTGACTACATCTCTTTGTCCACCGACGACATGACATATATTCATGATGTGGGCTGGATAAACTGATGAGTGGAGGTGCAGCATATACTTCAACGGTGTGGAGATGGCTGCAGTGAGTGGTTTTGTGTAGACTCTGTTGAGTTTTCGCTTTACGCGGACTTCCAGCAGCTAATCCGCGAGGTTGTCTACCTAGGTTGTGTTCCTAGAAGGTCCTAGAAGTCAGAAGCCACTTCTGGGGCCAATCAATAACAACAATACCCCTTTTGCAAGCTTCACAATGTAACTTTGTTAAGAACTAGTAAAAGGGACTCTGTTGTAAACTTGTCATGTAAGCCTTCAGACACACCTTGTCCATATTGGATGGGTAATACTCAATGAGCTAGGGTTTGTCCTGTCCTGTGCTGAATATGAAATGTCCGTGTATGACACATCACGTTGTAACGACATGTAACACAATAAACGAAGATGATGTATGATTAAGTAATATTGATTAAAATAACATTACAATTCAATAAATGGAATCGGGCATAATAGTGTATTAATGGAGTAGTAGTTTAAAAATTCTTTGTTGGTACAATTATAGGTACACTATAAACGGAAATTAAGATGAACATAATTATCTCCTGTCCCTCTCTCCTCTCTCCCTCTCCCTCCCACTCTTTCTTTCTCTCGTATCCATTTAAGTTAACACTCTATACAAATTTAAAGGAAACGAATATATAATTTACTTAAGTTTTTATTCATGATTTTTTTTTTTGCAATACGCATCTTATTTGTGAAAACTAAAATCATTTTTTTAAATATTAATCAAACTTGTGCTCATAATGTTGCCATCAAAGATAAATTAAACTAAGTCTATAACTTGTTTATAGGTTTTTGTTGTGGTACAAAATGGCGTTCTTATTTTTCAAATTCGATTATAAATTATGTCTCCACTTTTTCAAAATTTGTACTAACCGTTCACAAGAAAAGAAAACCGAAAGTAAATTTGACATTTACTGCACCACATTATATATAGGGATGGATAGAATGGCATACAGCTAATGAAACGATACAGTACACGCATACATACGTCGCATAAACACATACATACATACATACAAACATACTTACATACATACCCAGCTAGCCACCTGACGTTGGGCCGATGTCGGAATTTGGTTGCCGGATGTCGGCATATCGCCGTTGGCTCGAGGTTAAAATGTCCGCCAGCCCAACATCGTCACGACGTCATTTTTGTGATATATTGGCATAAGGTCATTTTCCGACAATGGCCCAACATCATGTCATGAGATGATGTTGGGCCATTGTCGGAAAATGACGTTATGCCAATATATCACAAAAATGACGTCGTGACGATGTTGGGCTGGCGGACATTTTAACCTCGAGCCAACGGCGATATGCGACATCCGGCAACCAAATTCCGACATCGGCCCAACGTCAGGTGGCTAGCTGGGTATATACATACATACATACATACATACTGTACATAGTTAACTTCAAACATACAGAAGGAAAGAAAGACATTCATAATATTAATGAGATTATACGTACAAACACAAAAATTATAATATGTCCAGTTCTTATTTCCTTAAGACAAGTCCATGTATTTATAAATACCGTACTTACCTTAAAGGGATAGTTGAGTTCTGGTAAGGAGAATACAGCTTTGGTCAAACTGAATTTTAGTAACCAAAACCTGTATCATTACATTACAAACTAATAGTTATAACTCGAAAGGAATACAAAATTACAAATGTCTTAGTAAAGATACTGTGATCATTCAAAAAGAGCCGTTAAAACTCAAGAGGGCGCTCTGTAAACACTCATCGGTTTCATTTTGAATAAAATATTGTGCATGTGATGTTTTGTTGAAATAGTGATTAGATAGAGAAATAATCAACAACTATTTAAAAACCTATTTTGTAACTTTTCGAAAAGAGGAGGCATTTAAACAAATATATCAACGGCTGGTTCAAATTTATCGAATAAGTGTGGGGCCCCACATTTGTTACAAATGGCTATGTTTATGGATATTTCAGCCGTTTCTGAACCGATTTTGATCAAATAAAGTTTATTCTGTCATTAAAATATTATGCTCTTTCAGATTTTACACTCAGTTTTTCATTATCTCACAAAAAATAATTGTATGTAGCGCCCTCTCTACCAAAACTCAACTATCCCTTTAAATTTGTATTTCTATCATACATTTTATTTTTCTGAAGTTATGATCTATATTTCTGGAAGGGATCTAGTAATGTTGTAGATAAGTGCACAAACTTGCAATGATTGATAATGGGAGTCATGGACAGTGATGTGTGACAATTCCATGGTAAATTAAAGTCATATACTCGAGTAATGGGTGAAAATGCAAATGTAACTCATTGCATTGAATTTGTACACAGTTATAACTATTCACTAGATAATTATAAATCTAACCTCTTCTTTATTACTGAAGAAACATTTGGAAAACCAAATGCAGTTCAATGCTTATATTGGTAATGCGAATACAATAAAGTATGTGGGAACCGCTAGAGTTCCAAGTAAGTTGTTAGTATTTTTAAAATGTTACTAAATTAGATCCCTTTATGAAGACCATTTACTTTTGCTTTAAAGCAAATTGGATGTATCACTCTCTAGCGGTGCACGTATATTTGTAAATTCCCTAAAGCTCATGCACCTATCATAATCATTGTAATACAAAAACTGTATCAATAATATTTTTGTAATTTCTGTCGTTTCATGTGGATGGTTTGTTCATAATTCTATGTTGTTCTCACGATATGCCGTAGCTGCGCGTTTCTGAATCTACTGAATGTACGCTTGACGATCCAGTCACTTCAATATTAAACATGTTAAAGCTGCACCTGTATAGTGTCAGATATTGCCCAAATGACATTTGAGACTTCAATCTTATACCAAAATCATTGTAAGATATGTCCGAATGATGTGTGGAAGTTTCATTGAAAAAGAACACTGATTATCTGGTTTTAAAAAGCGACAATTTGCGTCAGCTTTTACAACTAATTACAGTATGACGTTTAGGACGTGTATGACCGTTTATAAACGCTCTTGAGCTGAATGATTTTTTTCTCTTCTCTTCAATCTGTTTACCTTGATGTTTTTTGTGTTATGTTATCAGTTTTACAGTTTTACTCGTATGCTTGTTGTCGTTCTAGTTCTAGTCTTATTTATTTATTTATTTTTGTACATTAATTTGTTAGATATGTATTTGTTGTAACTACATGTACATATTCATTGCCTTACTTCTTGCATTTACAACGTTTTACATATTATTGTATAATTCACTGTATATGATACGTATATCATACGTATCACCTATTGATTTCGTCAAGATTTGTATTTATTATTTATTATGTAGGTATTCTTCCTAATTTTGTGCGTCGCATATATCCCAAGATCAGATGAATAAATTGTCATGAATCTTCACATGATGATAGATCATGATCTAACTTAGATCTGCGAAGCTTTTCAGTGACGTCACATCACTGTGACGTCATCAGGACGCTATTTGTCAAATTTTAATAATCATCATATCTCAGTCATGAATTATCTAATTCAATTCAAATTTTGCATCAATATTTATCAGGTTAATGCTCATCTTTTAAGATCATGCGCATGCGCTTACACTCGGAGACGCGCGCGTACGCGTCCGTCAAATGAAAACAAATGTCAAAAAATTATCAAAACCCTAACCCGAGTAATTTATTATATGTTTTAGACAATTTTATGCATTTCAAAAATTTTCGCGCGTGCGCGTCGGCGCACGCGTTTTTGCGCGCGTAACACAAATGAACAAGAAAAAATTTCGTTTTTTTACATGGTTTGCAATCCTGATACTTCCATTAATGCACCTTATTAATTTTAGTCTTTTGTTACTCTAACAAATTTTAATCGATTTTGAAATCGATCACAGCGAACTTTCGAGCATATCTCGCTTATTCAACATCGATGTTCTCCCAGATTTGGATATGTTGTAGCTGAGGTTATGCTCTAAACGAAATGTGGTCTCAACTATCCAACAATAGGAATTAAGGAACTATAGTGTGTCTCTATACAAATGTGATTAGTCTGCCGTTCTTATTTGCACGCGTAACGCAGATACAAATTTCGTCTTTTTTTGACATGTTTTGCAATCATTATACCTCTCTTAAAGCCATGGGTTATAACCCGAGTCGAAAATGCATAAAAAAATAGTCGCGTTCGGAATATTTGTACTAGTCGAATTGAGATCCATCAGAGATGTTTACGAGCGAAAATTGTACGTAACACGCTTAACCGCACCAACTTCAAAGTGCCGCTGTTTGATCTTATCAGCAATATGTATTGCCTTAGGTGACAGCTCGAGAAACTCGCTCGGTATACAGATACCAGCTGTTTGTTGCATGCAATTTCATAAGAAGGCCCGTGTTCAGATATTTCGAAGCACCGCTCTTCGATCGATCCAACACATATCGTGAGTTTACCTCGGGAGATTACGATGGAGTGCGAGTTGGAATTTGCTGACTACCCATTATAAACAGCTGGTATCTGTATACCGAGCGAGTTTCTCGAGCTGTCACCTAAGGCAATACATATCGCTGATAAGATCAAACAGCGGCACTTTGAAGTCGGTGCGGTTAAGCGTGTTACGTATTATTTTCGCTCGTAAACATCTCTGATGGATCTCCATTCGACTAGTACAAATATTCCGAACGCGACTATTTTTTATGCATTTTCGACTCGGGTGTTCGGAAGTGGGACAGTTTGCGATCGCTACTTATAACTGAGCCAATGGGGATTACGTACCGTGCGTAAAAGTGCGCAATATGGATCCACGCGTCTAATATACCGGTCTGAATTCCCTTTAACATGCCCTATCATGTTTAGTCATTGTGGACTCATGATAACGGAGAACGCGCGCGTTAAAGTCAATATTACGCGCGCACACAAATCGGCAACATATGGTAAAAACATACTTTTTTTTATTCGGCCATAACTTTTTTTAGGGTCCATAAACCCCCAATTCTTTTGTAATATTCGAAAAGATAATGAGTTGTAGATACGAATTCATACCTCATTTAAAATGCCAAGTAAATGTTATGACGTCATCATATTGAGGGTTAAAGTTTAAAATGCGAATTTATACAATTATGATTAGTCTGCCGGCATCAACATTATATCTTGTATTGGCAAATGCAGAGTGCAATCTTTAACTCATATACCATCATTTTTGTTATATATCTGTCAAGTGAGCAAGGGCTGATGTCGTGGTACGAATCTGTCACTCTAGATCTTACTGTCTAATGGGTTCGAATCCAAGGCAATATTTTTTAACTTTCTTTTTGTCTTCTTTTTCTTTTTTTTGCGGGGGGATGTAATAATATTTATATGATGATTAAGTCCGGGAATCATCATTTTATCTTAACAAATCGACACGTATCACCTTAATTCGTCTTAAGTGACGAATTCAACATTTAGTTATTGTTATTTTTATGTTTGTGGACCCCTTTGAAAATCAGCTGTGATGAAAGGGCCATCCACCCTATGAGAGGAAATAAATAAATAAATAAATAAATAAATGATAGATATCGTCATACTAAAGGGGCATTTGAACAAATCTAACCCCATTTTATTTTTCTCTTACCATTTTAAAGCCAAACAACACGGTAGGAGAGAAATGTGAAAGCTCAAATCAATTTTTGTGGAGTGACAGTTTACAGGTGAACCTTTAAAGTAAAGTTAGTTACTGTAATATGATGGTTTATGGAGATGTTTTATTGATGTGCAGTATTAACGTTCGTCATTTCCATAAACCACCGGTATAGCTGTAGCTGTGCCTGCAGCTTTCATTTCCATATAGCCATCCAACTGACCACCGACCGCCGAACTCAGTTCTCTGCCAATGGCTGGCACTGCCTCGTATTTATGATAGTCTTGCTCCGATGTCATGGTAACCTTGGCAACAGCTTCCCCTGTCTCAACCAGAGTCCCTGTCCCCATGCTTCCGTCTGGATGACTTACATACTTGTTTGAGATCCTCTTCTTCAGTTGTCTTGCACGCGCTTTTGTCAAACGCCTTTTCGTTCTGTATTAAAGAGAGGCATGGCAGGAATTAAACACGACACATTATCATGGTCATACAGATGTTAACTCGTGGGTGAGGGAGCATCTTGGAATGTTTCTCTCCGATGAATTTGGAAATTATATTTAGGGAATTGTATTAACGAAAGTAGTGTTTCAAATTCCGAGGGAACATTTTATTATGTTGCCGACATCAAAGTTACCATCTATTATGTTATTTGACTTCGGGTCCGGACAAATTAAAGTCACAATTCTTTACACTTTTAGCCTGTTAGCTCGATTAGAAAAAGGTATAAACGACATTCCGCTCTTCTGTGTGACATACTGAGTTCAATTGAAATCACGTGTCTGTGTTAAGCCAATCAGTGACTTGTATTTGACTAAGTCATGCAAGATAGTACGGTGTTCGTTTGGAAAACAATTTATTTTCCGTTTGTCGTCAATTCTTGTCACAGTTTCATTCAAAATAATATATTTCATGTATTTTGTTTCTTTTATATTCATAATCAATTCGTTGAATTGTCATATCTATCCATTTGGGGTAGCATACATACACACACACGTACGTGAACGCACTTGCACACATACTCACACGCATATACACATGTCAATGCACTTCATAAAATACAACCTTTTTTTTCAACGCAATATTATTGTGTTAATCTTTAAAAGATAGCATAATATACATTGTTTAATTTCCGAACAACTAGCATTGTGTGATATCAACGAGCTGGAAGTAAGACTCACGTAACATACAAAACCACGAAGAAGCATAAGGCTGAAAGTATGACAGGTATGGCGAAACATGTAAACAACACAACATAGAACAGGTATCTATCTGCAAGGCATTGCGTAGTTTGCGTACGGCTTTTGTCTGCCCTGGCGGAAGATACTGGAATTGGAAATAAAATTGTTACAATGAGTTTCTCAAGAGCTTGAAACGATAAACAAAACATCATGATCACCAGGGGCGGATCTAGCTTTTTGATAAGGGGGAGGGGGGGGGGGTGGGGGGTTGACCCAATGAGGATGCGAATACTGTGTGGGTCTGGACACATGATGGCGTTTTTCTATGCACATCACATTTTCACTTGGCAGCCCAAGGGGGGGTTTAAACCCCCCTAACCCCCCCCCCCCCCCCCCCCCCACCCCGTAGATCCGCCACTGATCACTGAATAAAAACACAAATAATGGCACATTATAAATCGATCGGATAATCTGGCCAGATTTTGGCAATATTAATACACAATTTATGCTGTGTAGATAATGTAGTTATTATGAAAAATGTTACCAAGCTCGAATACTTGACAGAGACGACATTAATTTTTGCTGAACATAATCAGAGTATAATGTAAAACAGTTATAAACAATTAATTTGTTTTGTTAGGAAACTAGTATATATATGCTCACCGTTGTATATCTGGGTTAAAAGATGACCACCGCAGTAAGTCGAGTAAACACCGCCGCAAGGGACACCGCAATATATGTCACATTGCATCAGCCTGACTGGACATTCGAGTCTTCCACATATGCAATGCGTCCCCATGATCAACCCTGCAACTAATTGTCTTGCCGAGTGGCACGTTGAAGTACAGAAAGCTATTGTCATATTCTTGGAGGACAAGATGAACGCTTGATGGAGGCATGACTTGTTGAAGCATCCCAAATATGGGAAATCTTGAACAGAAATCCAAAGATAAAACCATGAGTATTAAATGGTTGCTTAATATTTCCAACAGACAACCAGTCAGTTCGAAAATGTTATTTCAATGTCTTAATTTGTCACGCCCACAGACATGAATGTTTACATGCACTTTATTTCTATCAAGTAACCTTTGTGAGGTAATGTTTCAAAACATATCGAGCTTTTAAGGATTAAAGTCATACCTGTAAAGTGTCCAAATCCACGAAAATTACTTGGAGCTTCCTCGTTACTCTTCTACCGTGTTGTTTAGTTTATGGTAAGAGAAGAATAAAATAGGGTTTGATTATTTCAAATGTCCCTTTAGTATGAAGATAATTATCATTGAAAATCATTATTTGAAAAGCGTTGATCAACACAATTGAAAAAAGTACAATTGTTGTAGCTAAACGCGTCCGCAATGCAGCACCCGTGGGAACATTCCGGAGATTGAACTTTGAACCCAGCGAGCACAAATTCCATGAATTCTGTACTACGTCTGTAATCATACACGGGTGCGAATATCTCAAACGGCTGATTATTACTGTGACAAATGTATGACAGACCATCAGTATTCGGTGATAAAATATGAACTTAAAGGGATAGTTGAGTTCTGGTAAGGAGAGTACAGTTTTGGTGAAACTGAATTTTAGTAACCAAAACCTGCATCATTACATTACAAACTAATAGTTATAACTAGAAAGGAACACAAAATTACAAATGACGTAGTAAAGATCATGTTATCATTCAAAAAGAGCCGTTAAAACGTAAGAGGGCGCTCTCTAAACACTCATCGGTTTCAACCATTTTGAATAAAATATTGTGCATGTGATGCTTTGTTGAAATAGTGATAAAATAGAGAAATAACCAACAACTATTTAAATACCTATTTTGTAACTTTTTGAAAAGAGGAAGCATTTTTTTGAATTTTTAACGGCTGGTTCTCTAATAAACCTGGGGCCCCCAAGGTTTATTACAAATTGTTATATTTATGGATATTTCAGCCGTCTCTGAACCGATT
Source organism: Echinarachnius parma (assembly GCA_037951105.1). Classification (NCBI taxonomy): domain Eukaryota; kingdom Metazoa; phylum Echinodermata; class Echinoidea; order Clypeasteroida; family Echinarachniidae; genus Echinarachnius; species Echinarachnius parma. The sequence continues at coordinate 70,148 of JBAMJV010006540.1, forward strand.
TTGATCAAACAAAGATGATTTTATTATTTAAATATTATGCTCTTTAAAATTTTACAGTCAGGTTTTCATTACCTCACAAAAAAAATAAGTAGTCTAGCGCCCTCTCTACCAAAACTCAACTATCCCTGTAAGTGTTATTTATACTCGTCATGTTTAAGTATGTACATCCCCGTTGTCAAAATGCGTGCGAAGCAGATTTTAATAAATGTAAAATATAAATGATAATTGAACCAAATGGTATGCACCAATTATTGAGTCCACCTACAGGAGACGATGAAGATTATGGACCTGAAACGCATTGTTATACGCTAGACGAATTTCATTCTTGTTTGAAATCTTTTAATTTAGCATCTAATATGAATTATATTTTAAGTTATCTTCATATAAATTGTCGGAGTTTGAATAAAAATTATACTGCAATAAGTTCACTTTAAGATACCATTAATGTGCAATTCTCAGCAATTAGGCTAACTGAAATATGGATTAAAGAGGCCAACTCTTTTTATAATTTTAATAATTTTACTTTTTTATTCAATGAAAGACATGGTAAAAAAGGAGGAGGTGTAGGAATATTATTAAATAATGAAGTGAAATATAAACAACGTAATGACTTGGATGTAAATAATGAGTGTTTTGAGTCAATGTTTATAGAAATTGAAAAAGTTAAGAAAAATGTTTTAATTGGTGTTATTTATCGGCCTCCTAACCAATCAGTGCAATCATTTTTAGATATTTTAGAAGATATTTTGAATATTATACATACAGAAAAGAAAGATATATATTTGATGGGTGATTTTAATATAAATTTATTTGATATTAATTCTTGCCAATCTGTTAATGATTTTTTTGATTTATTAATGATACATTTTCTATATCCTATGATCCATTGTCCAACTCGAATCACTGATAGGTCGTGTACATTCATAGATAATATATTTACAAATAATTTAGAAGAGTCTATTTTAAGTGATATAAGTGATCATTTGCCAGTATTTTTGATTAATAAAAAGCAATGTGTAAATAATGAAAATAATTCTTACTTTAAACGTGATATGAATGATGAAAATATTAAGAAATGTATGCAATTAATTTTTAATTCAGATTGGTCAGTGTTTTCTGAAGATCCAAATTATAGTTATGAATGTTTTATAAGACAATATACTCGCATCTTTAATCAATGTTTTCCTTTGAAAGAATATGTAAAAAGTAAAAAGTATAATATACTAAAGAGCTGCGTAAATTGTGTAAAAAGAAGTGTAAGTTATATAAGAAATACTTGAGAAAACGAACGGATTATAGGAAGGAGAAATATAATAAGTATCGAAATATGGTGAATGGTAGAATTAAGAATATTAAAGGTGAATATTTTAAAACAAAATTTATAAAAATGCATCAGGGAATATTATAAAAACATGGAAATTGATAAATGAAAGCCTTGGTAAGAATACTAAGAAGAATAATTTGCCTGAATGTTTAATGTGTAATGAACAACCTGTACATGATAAGGCTGAAATGTGCTCAGTTTTTAATGATTTTTTTGTTAACATTGGACCAAGCTTGACTGATGATTTGGGTAATGATATTGTTGATGAAGAAACTTTTAGTAATATTGATTTTAATCCACGCACAGCCTTTTTTAACCCAATAACACCCACTGAAATAATTGATATTTTAAGTAAGTTAAAGAATAATAAAAGTTGTGGTTATGATGATGTAAGTGTTGCTTTATTGAAAAAGGTTATTTATATTATTTCCCATCCATTAAGTGTAATATTTAACATTTCTTTGAGTAAGGGTATTGCACCAGAAAAATTAAAAATTGCCAAAGTTATTCCTGTTTTTAAAAAAGGATCAAAAGAAAATGTTACAAACTATCGGCCGATATCTTTACTTCCTGTATTTTCCAAAATTTTAGAGAGAGCCGTTTATAACCGCCTCTTTATGTTTTTTACTAATTGCAATATCATTTCTGAACAACAATATGGTTTTTAGACCTGGGCACTCCACATCTAATGCAATAATGCACTTTACTTATGTTTTAAAAACTTTTGAAAATAATGAGATTTTATTTGCCTTGTTTTTAGACTTGAGTAAAGCGTTTGACACTCTAGACCATGATATATTGTTAACAAAAGTTATATTATTATGGTATACGTGGAGTTATTTTACAGTGGTTTAAGAGTTATTTAGACAATAGAACTCAATTTGTACAAATAAACAATGTCAAGTCTGATACAAAAATACTTAGATGTGGTGTGCCACAAGGGTCCATCCTTGGACCCCTCTTATTTATTATCTATGTTAATGACATGTGCAATATTACTGACAAGCTAAAACTTATTTTATTTGCTGATGATACAACTGCTTTTATGTCTCATTCTTATCCTCAGGTTTTACAAAATGTGTTTCATCAGGAAATTTTAAAACTTTTTAATTGTTTTTTAAATAATAAATTGGTTGTAAATTATGATAAAACTAAGTTTATGGTTTTTACAAATAGAAATATTGATTTTAATAATGTTAATTTAAGAGTAAATGATTATTCTTTTGAACGTGTTAATAGTTTGAAGTTTTTAGGTGTTGTTATAAATCATAAATTGAAATGCTGCTCTCTACCCAGGAGTATAAATGGGTACTTGGTCGGGTGTTAATTAGCCTTCAGCACCCGGTGGGTAGCTGGGCTAGTATGCTCCCCAGGGAGTTGAGATGGTGCGCAAGATAATTGTGCGGGTTTGACCTGTACCTGATGACCAAGGGTAATAATAATGCGCTTAGAAACATCCGTATTAAGCGCCTAATAAATGTTGTGTATTATTATTATTATTATATAAGTGCAGTGTGCAATAAAATTGCTACAAATATTGGTGTTTTATATAAAGTTCAATTTTATTTTATATTCTAAAAATGTTATATCATACTTTAATAACGCCATATTTGAATTATTGTATAACTGTATGGGCAAATTTTAACAAAAGTGATATGGATAGGCTACTTAAACTCCAAAAGAAAGCAGTACGAATTATTACTCATTCGCAATATTGTGCTCATTCCAATCCTTTATTTTATGAACTTCGAATATTGAATGTAAATGATATGGGAAATTTTTATATTGCAGTTTTATTGTATTTATGCTATAATAGATTATTGCCATCATTTTTTATTGACATGCTTTGATTTAAATCTCGATGTGCACAATTACAATACTAGAAATGCCTCAAATTACCATCTCCCCAAAATACGAACTACATGTATGAAAAACTCTTTCTTTTTTCAAGGTCCTGTTATATGGAATAGTTTACCTCCTGAAATCAAATTTAGCAAAACTCTCAATCTTTTTAAAATCAAATATAAACAATTCTTATTAAAGGCCAAGTTGAGTTTTGGTAATTTCCAAAGTGCCCCCCCAACATCGATTGTAACGGATTTGGTTGATTTCAATTCCATATGAAAGATCATCGAAAAAAACATGGGAAATAATAATAATTTCCACTCAAATGCTCTAATTGTTGTGAAATTTGCTTTCAAAATATCATATAAAAGTGGTTGACGCCCGGGTATCACTTTTTAGAACCGCTAGTGCGAGGCACTAGCGTTCTATGTTCTCCTAATAAAAGACTGAAACCAAATATTTGTGTGCACGCTAATTGTGCTTAAAACTATACATATGATACGGTACTTACCAGCAATTTACTCTCCAATATGTGATCCAACTACCGGGTGGATTAAGATTATGATTTTTCCTTCCATTCCGCAAAAAATCAGTGATATATGCGCCTCATGGACCAGTATCTCCGTGTGTTAGCGCGACTGTGAACGAAAGGCGAACGAATGCGAATGGGGCTTGCGAGTTGCGTCAACGGCAGTGTTGGAGTCATACTTCTATGGTTGCGATACATAATATACACGTACTACTGTATAGTATTACCGCACACAGTGACTGCACTACAGTCCCGTATTACCGCACACTGCACTATACAGTCCCGTATTAGGACCTACAACGCTAGTGCTTCGCGCCGAGTTAATTTGACACTTCGAGTTGTAACGGCTCTTTTTGAATGATAACAGGGGTTTTACTTTGTCGTTTGTAATTGTGTATACTTTTCGAGCATGGTGAAGTTATAACTATTAGTTTGTATCGTAATCGTGCAGGTTTTGGTTACTAAAGTTAAGTTTGACCAATACTCAACTATCCCTTTAAATAACTATAGTAATCAGTAAAGGCAATTTTGACCCTCTTGTAACTTAGTGTGTTTCTATCGTATGTTTTGTCTGTTTAGTATCAGTATCATGGGGTAGGCTTTCATATAAGGAATTCCCTCCTTTCTGCCTACTCCAAACACTTCTTTAATTTATATTTGTATTTGTATTTGTATTTACTGTGTATATTGTACATTGTAATGTTTTACTGTGTATATTGTACATTGTAATGTCTTACTGTGTATATTGTACATTGTAATGTTTTTATGAAGAGTGTGAATAAAATTTGAACTCAATATTCGTTTTTTCACTAGGTAAACAGTGTTCGTTTTCTTTCAAACTTTCACAAATCTTTCAATTGTATTTTACAATGATATTGATATAGGATTGAAGTCTCAAATGTCATTTTGTGCAATATCTGACACTTTACAGGTATCACTTTAAGGATACGGATAAGCGTCGTAAAGATCATCGTAATCAATACAGATTTCCGAATACCCGTACTATCATGCTTGTTTGTGTCGTTCCTATCATTCAGTTTTGGGGTTCGAGTCCCGTTCCGATCATGCCGATTAAACTCCTAGCAAAGCTCTCGGCATTAATAATATGAAGATCAGTATTCATCACCCAAGTCACTACACTTTGTAAACAATACATCCAGTGTTGTATCCGAGTCCACCCAATCCGAGTCCGAGACCGAGTCCGAGTCCAGACTGTCCGAGTCCGAGACCGAGACCGAGTCCAGACCATCCGAGTCCGAGTCCGAGTCCGAGTCCAGACCATCCGAGTCCGAGTCCGAGTCCGAGTCCAACTCTTTTTTTTTTTAATTAATTATTTTTATTTTACATTGATTCATTTTCTTTTCCAAAGGCAATTGATCTATCACTCGATCAAGTGATTAACCCTAGATATGTGTCACATAATATGCACTCATTCCGGGCTCCACACTCACGTTTTTTTTTAACAGGCCCTTTTGGGCCAGTAGATTTGTTTCAATTATTGTATGGGTATATTCGTTGTATTACTTATTATGGCGTTATGAAGGGTAATATAATCACCTGACGTTGTGAAATATTATATGTATATGCGAGCGAGCGGAGCGAGCTTGAAAATTGTACCTATTTCACAGCGGAAATTTGCCATTTATTTCAATTACTGTATGGGTATATTCGTTTTATTACTTATGATATGGCGTTATAAAGGGTAATACAATCACCCGACGTTGTGAAATATTTTGTATGCGAGCGAGCGGAGCGAGCTTGACAATTTTACCTATTTCACAGCGGAAAATTGCCATTTGTTTCAATTATTATATGGGTATATTCGTTTTACTACTTATGATATGGCGTTATGAAGGGTAATATAATCACCCGACGTTGTGAAATATTATGTATTTTAGCAATTTCACAGCGGAAAATCCCAAAATCCCGGAGAAAATGAGGGAGAAAAGAGGGGAAAGGAATAAATGAAAAAAGGGACCCATGTCTAAGGATTTTTTTAATGAAAAGGGGACCCATGTCTAAGGATCTTTCTTGAAAAAGTCACCCTTCCCAGCGGCACATCCCCATATACCCAATATACGTGAGTACCCCCCCCCCCCCCCGGGTGTTTGATAGCCGAACATTTTCAGAATCGCGGTGTCAATTCATAAAAAAAGACAGCATAAAATGAAAGCATACCTATCAAATATAAGCTTGGGCTATTTGTTATGGATTTGTAACTTGCGTGGCCATTCGTTTCCCACAAATGTGATTTTTTGCTCACTTTCTTGTCGGCTGTCAGTTCATTCGCGATCTCTTTTTCAAGCAACAATCGCTTGGTGGATTGGATAGTTTGGATTGTTTCTTGCAGAATTATAGCACTGAATAGCCAATATACAAGTATACAAAATATACGGAAATTGGCCGGTCTCGAGCTGGACTCGGCCCGAGTAATCGAGTCCACGACCTTCGAGTCCGAGTCCGAGGCCGAGTCCAGGGTCCCCGAGTCCGAGGCCGAGGCCGGCAATGCCGGCCTCGAGTCCGGACTCGAGACCAAGACCGGCCTCGAGTCATACAACACTGAATACATCTAACGATGTAAATACATAAACGAATGAAGAAAAAAAACTTTCTTGTTCACCCTAGCTTATTGCTATTCACACCTTCCTTCCATACACCTGTTTAAGCCATATAATTTTATGTTGAAGTACAGTAGTTATCATTTATCTCTGTCTATAGACGAAGGATCTGCCAGATATGAAAGCTCGCAGCTACATTGACTTACGATGTAACTATATACATGTTAACATTTAGATATTAGGGAATCTAATATTTACCTTTCGAAACGTTCCGCTCGGCAGATGAAGCGCTACATTCCTCTAGCTGCTGTGCATTGGTCAGAGGGGCTACACAATAGAGGCAAATACTGAACACGAACACAACACAAACGCGTGAAGACAACATCTTGTCCAGTAATTCTATATACTGGTCATCCTATGAAGATGTTGAAGTTTATATAGTCATGTATAAATGTTTTTATAGGCTATATATTCAGTGCACGTCGCGCACATCAATATCCACTTCAAGCCACTTTTTAGTACACAACTACTCGTAGCAACATAAACATATCCAAACGCTGGCATTTCCGCGTATTATGTATTTCATCATCTTTATTTCATTCAAACAACACATATAGAATAACAGAAGTTACATAAAACCCAGGACAGGGGCTGGAAGCGAAACAAATTCTGCCACCTACAGGGAAGTGATAGCTTACAAACATAAACTAAAAGACATTACACATGAGAAGGCATAATGTCATATTACAAAATAATAGCAAACTCGCTTTAATAGTGTTATACAATTATTCAATATTCAGTTCATACATTTTGTTCTAATCTTTAGAATCACGTGCTCGTCCACATATTATATAAACACTGAATATGCATGCGACTTGATTTCCATTTAATTTATTAAATAGGAAGGTTAAAGTAAGAATCTCGATATTGAGTAAAGTCGCTGTAGGTCTACTTATTGCATTTTGTCCGCTTTAATGTTAATATATTGAGATGCTAGTTTTACATTGTAATTAATTTGAATAATAACTATTTGAAAGACTGATTTGGAGTATTGGATATAAATGGCCCAAGATTTGGTGTGCATTCATAATGCAATATAGTATTTACACTAGGTTTCATATTGAAATTTAAATGAGTATGAAACTTAAAATGTTTTAAAATCGTATTTGATATTTAGTAATTATTGTTGTTGTTGTTATTTAATTGAATTAGAAATACATTCATAATGCAATATAGTATTTACACTAGGTTTCATATTGAAATTTAAATGAGTATGAAACTTAAAATGTTTTAAAATCGTATTTGATATTTAGTAATTATTGTTGTTGTTGTTATTTAATTGAATTAGAAATACATGTTTTTAACATGATGATTGAATTCATTTTTGTAAGTAAATTGTTACGTAATGTATTATATTGTATCACGCTTGAGACCTGCATTGACAGTTATGCGTCATGTCCTGGGCTATGTAAGAGTCTGTTCACTTTTACTCTTGTTCCTTTGTTGAACTTACAATAAAGTGATATCAAATCAATCTACATCGTGTTTAGCATATTTTTACAAAGCTATTGCACATTTTAAGAGCTTCAATCCTAGCCCCATAAAACATTGTCAAGCGAGACTATAATAGTATGTTCTCGTGCGTATGTGTAAGCGTGTGTGTGTGGGTGTGTGTGTGTGTGTGTGTGTGTGTGTGTGTGTGTGTGTGTGTGTGTGTGTGTGTGTGGGTGTGTGTGTGTGTGCGCGCGCGCGCGTGTGTGTGTGTGTGTGGGGGGGATTTGTGCGTGAGTAGGTGTGTCTGATTTATTGTAATAATCGTGGCTGTGATAACGGTAATAGTGTGAGTAATTTATTTATGTTTTATTTGACAAAGATGGTTGGGCATTGTGAATGTTGTGTTATGGCAATAAGAATGATATGTGGTTGGTTATTTTTTTAATATCAGTGAATAATGCGGGCAGGTTAACCTAACTCATAAAGACGTTCAATAAGTTATATCATCTGACCTTGCACAAACGCTGGTTACGTAACTACTGACAAAGCAACAGTGGTTACATAACCCGCTTGTGTTAGTGCACGTCTTATTTAGTGCATAATTCCCATCACTTCTAGTCAACCAAAACAAAAACATTTCCAAACATTAACTAAGGTTATTCCAGGCAATTTCCGCTCATACATTTTCCAAAACTGTTTTACATACTATTTTGAGAGAAACTGATACATAACTCGCCTATCCAGCTAATCGTATTTCCTAGACACGACAACCAAGTAACCAAACATCTGTAAAGTTAAAGGGATAGTACAGTTTTGGTCGAGCTGAATGTTATTAACCAAAACTTACACCATATCAATAAAAACTCTTAGTTATAATTCCACCATGCCCGAAATGTAGAAAACTTACACACGGCCAAGTTAAAATGCTGTTAAAATGCAAAATTTAAAAGCAGCCGTTAAAAAACAAGAGGGCGCTTTCTAAATCCATTGAAACCATTTTAATAACAAATTGTAAGTGTGAAGTTTTGTTAAAATAATGCAGAATAACTACTTCAAAATATTTTTACAGATTTTGTCTTAAATTGTTGAATAAAACAGGGTCCCACATTTATTTCAATCGGATATATTTACTGATAAACCAGCTCTTTCTGACCCGATTTTGATCAATTTTTTTTCTTTTTTCTTGAAGCAACCTGTAAACCAAAACTGTACTACCCCTTTAACATTGTTTTCTTTATAGCCGCTTATTCTTATCACATGCATTTCTTCACACACTTTCGATGTTGAAATATTAATAAATAACAACGGACATATTATATGGGCATGTATAATACCAATATAATACAACAAACTAGTACGTTGTCATTTATTTTAGTTTAGCTTTCAAAAGCTGGCTGTAATTTATATCATTGTGCATTTAACAAATTATAATACCCAATTAATTATGATTATGCAATTATAAGTGGTTTTAGTTTCATCCAAATGTCGATGAAGCGTTTATGACTAGAGGCCGATCTAAAAGTTCTGACTTCAATTATAGCAACACAAACACAAGAGTATAGATTATAGTGAACATGATGTACATAGATAAATGTAATGTTCAATGTAATAGATAAATTAGATATTTATGTATATATTTATTGACATACACACACAGATGTATATTTATCTTTATCAACGATCCATTTATTCTTTACGAGATGTATGAACAAATTGCTACTTCTGGATTGAGATATTTATTATTCAATCATAATTATGACTAAATGACTTTCATTTCTCATACAACTACCCTTTATCATTCAATGGATATATACAATTAAAGTTATACCAATTCAATCAACAAGTCAGTTTGTGCATGTGGTTACTATAAAGCCCTTCATGACAATACGATAAATATGTGTATTATTTCAATACAAAATCATAAGTACCAACACATTAATAACAACTTTATAATGATAATAATTATGATAATACTAATAATGCTGCTATTAATAATAATGATAACAACAATAATAGTAATACCAAAGTTGATGATAATAATACTTATCATAGTAATAACAATGATGATGATACCAATACTTATAATAATAATGATAAAGATAATTATAATAAAACTCTACATCTATAGTGATATCATAATGAAAATGATTATAACAACACAAATCTACTGCACGCGCCAATTCCCCCTTTTACAAAATGGTCAGGGCGCCAACTCATGGCGCTGGTAAAGAACACCACTTACCACAGTCTAATGGCGCAGTCTAATCTTGAAAAGTTAGTGACTTTCGGAAGATGGCTTGTGAAGTTTGTCTATTGACGTGCAGTATTCATGGGTCTCCCTACCTTCAATATCAGAAGGAGAAGAGGTTGGATCAAATGAATCAATGTCCAAGTAACCATCGCTGCCTAACCGGCCACTGGCAGACGACTTTTCTTCCATATCACACGTCTCATAAAGATGCAGTTCTTGGTACCAGGACTTAACATGTTTCTTTTCATCACGCGGAGTACCGACTGGAGTTACAGGCCTAGGAAGTAGATCTCGGCGCATGGCTGGGAGGATTCCGTCATCGTTTGGAGAAAATACATTTCGCTGTCGTGCACCGTTGTCTAGTAAAGTGTCGCATTCAATGGGATCCACCTCGACTCTGAAAGGAATATCATCCTTGCATGTTGAATTTCGATCGGCGTATTCATTTCGTTGATGGATATCGAGTGGTATGGCCGAGTCAGTTTTGTCTTTGCCCTCACGATGAATTTGGGGCGGCAAGGCATCACCACTAACTGATGAATCGCATCCTCCATCTGCGTCACCATGACAACACCCACACAGTATCCTCCGAGTACAAGGTCCTCTCTGTGAGCGAGGACTGCTGTATAAACGTCGTGACTTCCAACGGTTGATGGCATACGCCAGAAGTGCAGCTGCAATCACAAGTAGGAGGACCACATTCGATATTATTACATAGTGCTGCACTTGTAGTTTCAGCGGTACGTTGGTATGGCTTGGACTAGAAGTGTTAAGCGGACTAGTTATCTCTATGTCAGCAGGGTCTGTAGTCGTAGACGTTCCATACGAATGCGTAGGAGCTTTATGCTCTGAAAAAGGAAAGAATAAGATATCAATAAGGTTGATAGTTAATTAATTATGCCAATTATTTACTCTAAGACGAAGATTTGACTACACGTTTTGGGGGAACACGAATAAGGATACTCGAATGTTAGAAAATAGATCATAGGCCTACGTATCACGATTCAAATCCGACTATTCTTACCAACCCCAAACACATTCCTCTAAAACACAGCCGGGGGTTCGAACCCACAACCTCATGTTGAAATAAAAATCAAATCAATCAGTCAATCAATGTTCAAAATGCGGACGCTCTATTTCACTGAGCTATTCTACACTCTAAAAATGTACAGGTTTGATCCCACACAAACATGAATATTGATTACATCTTCTGACGCTGTTTAATCTTACCCCATTCTTTGGTCTTGAGGGGAGAGGAAACGGAGAAGTTCGAACTGGACAGGGTAGCCGTGCCGATTGTGCACGCAGTAAGTGAATCGGTGGCTGTAATAATAACGGAGTAATTGGAGTATATAAAAGTAAACGAAGTGACTTTTGATCCTTGAATAATTACTACAACTTATTTGTATTTATTATTTGTACGTTTGATTTATAATATAATATTGGGATATCGAATAAAAGCGATAAGTATGCTACTATTACCCTCAAATGCGTTAACTGAAAACTACCCTTGCTTTCAACAACCACTAGAGTGTAAACTTTCGTTAAAAAAACATCTAACATATATTTTACACATAAGGATAACCCTGATGCTTTTAACCATTTGTAAACAAAAAAAAGTCATGTACGAAGACAAAAGATCGACATAATATACATCAGTTTTACAGGGACAAACATTGTTCATTTACATCCATATATTTGTGTACATCTGACTAGGAACCTAACCTCGATACAGGTATGTATGGAGCGTACATGTACATCGGGCAGCAGGTTCATTCCGGTGATAAATAAAATCAACGTTTAAATTTATTCCATGAGGAAGACCCCCAGCGAGATGGACGGACTGCCTGAAAGCAGACTGCACCAAATGAAACGTACAATCTATAGCAGAGGCAAGTCACTTGGAAAGAGACCGGAGAAAATGGCGGGCATTCATGAAGCGGATGCCACCACTCAACCCACTGTATACGGCATAATTAAGTAAAGTAAGTCAAGTCAATTACATATTTACCTAGATTGTAGATGGATGTATAGCTAACACCTCCACACATCTTGAGATAGTCTCCGGGGCATGGGACCCCACAATAGCGACGGTCCTTGTCCGCTTCGTTACAGTTCATTTCACAAAGACACAGACATGAATTCCCTTTCTGGATCCCGGCATATCTGTAGTTTGTCGCCAGACAGATGTTGGTGCAATCATCTGGCGATCGCATGGTCCCTAGTGTGAAGTTCATTCGATGATCGCCTTGGAGGCATCTGCTATCAAAGCAGCCAATGAACTCGCCAGCTAATAATCAAGTGTTATACAAACAGAGAGGATGAGAAGGGCGTTAAATGTTGTTTATTGTCGATCGTAGTCTTCAACAACAAAACCTCACACGAGTACACACCATTGATATTAAGGTATGCACATAATTTGAGTTAATTTGTTAGTTGCCCTGACAGTTGCGAGCAAAATATTCCCATTCATATGGGTGCCAAGAGCATCCAAGTGTCAAACTTGGAAGAAACGGACCCATGACATTATTTACAAAGATCCCCCATTCTCCATGACCACTGGAGCAAATCGAATAGGATTTTCTGCAAAATGTAGGTAAAAAGTTATAGTTTCGTACTCTGAAATAGCATTATATGTGATGTACTATCTTCAAAGTTATATTTGCAGAAAGTCCGATTGTAATTTTGTTTGCGACATACGATATGTGTTGCCAAATTTTCAGAAATAATACAAAATAAAAGAGAAATACAAAATATATTGCAAATAATATACTTCTCACACATTTGAAATTCATCCCAAACTTTGCAAAACATGACTTGGCGCCCTTCCCCTTTTTCATTGAAGTATACTGTATAACGATATAACAGTGTACTAATTCAATGGTTCATTGATTATACTATACATCGGTTAAAATCGTATAATGCCGCTATGCCGCTACATATATTAGAAGAACAGTATCTTTTGAATGATGTTTTCGCGCTTGTAATAAAATACATTTGTCATAAACAAAAGATAGTGTGCATACAATCATTATGTTGTCTTTAATTAGAAACATAAAGATCTTTTACAAATTCGACAAAAACATCAAATTTTGAGAATATTGAAGAACATTTTCATTATCAAAGGTTAAAAAATGGTTAAAAATGCGAAAATATGCGTCAGCTTTTACTACGAACTACTGTATGACGTTTATGAGGTTTATGACCGTTCATTAAGGCTCTTGAGCTGAATGATAGATATCGTCATACTAAAGGGGCATTTGAAAAAAATCTAACCCTATTTTATTCTTCTCTTACCATAAGCTAAACACTACGGTAGAAGAGAAACGAGGAAGCTCCAAGTAATTTTCGTGGAGTTAGACGAGCATCCCTTTAAGAAGGAAACCAAACAGATGATACATGAAGTTTCTGCAAAATCTTCCAAAAAAGTGTAGCATGAAGTACTTACAGTGTGAAAGAAGTCCCTGGTTTATTTCACCAGTCCCAGATGTTTTAGAGCCACGTATGTTGATAGAACAAATGATGAAAGAAGTTAGAAGAATTGAATCCAAATCCATCGTTATAACTGGTCAGCTGAACGGTTTGGTGAATAACATGTGCTGATTATTGTATTTAATTTGTTGTCCGTAAGAGCTTTACATTTAAGTTAATGGCGACTTCAATATCTTCGACTATTTAGCGATGAAAATTCGTGCTACGACTTGTGTTTTGCTCTTGACACATGACATAAAGGGTAGCAACTATAAAAGGATAAATAGATACTAAGACGGGGAAGTAAGTGTCAATCTCTCGCAAGCCGGGGAAGGGCGTGTGGAGAGGAGGGTAACATTATCCAGGGTTGGTTTAAGCTGTAAAATAAAACAAAATAATTATATACATCATGTATTACGGAAGCTGGTAGACCCTGGTTTATCTCTATGGGATTTTTAACATCTTGTAGTGAAAAGGTTAAGTTGATTTTCTTCTCTATACGACATACAGGAGGTGTTTGACAGGCGATATCAAGTGCCACCCCCTTCATCCCTTAGCTCCACCAATTAATGTATATGAAACTACCCATCACGTGGCACACTCTGTGATTTGCTCAAAATTAATTGCTATTATCAAACAATTTATGCAATTAATAAATCGAATTTTCGTTTGATTGTCTTATATTGGTTGATAATCAGTGTGCACGACTATAAATCATGCTTAAACCTGCATCATTACATTACAAACTAATAGTTATAACTAGAAAGGAACACAAAATTACAAATGACGTAGTAAAGATCTTCTTCTTTTTTTTTTTTTCAAAGATATTTATTTTCTCCAAACAATAACAAAATAACAATCAATAACAAGATTAGTATATAAAATAATTTGCATGTTTACATAATTGTATATAATATGATCTTACATTCACATCTAAATAGTACAAATTAACTTTTACTATTTACATCAAATAAAGCATGAAACATGCATGCATGAAGAAAGCATAAACATAAAAAAGGGAAAATAGGAGAGAACAAAATATTCCCCCCCCCCCCAAAAAAAAACAACAACAAACAAACAAACAAAAAAAAAACACCTATACAAGCACTTACATACACACATACACACGCGTGCACAGACACCCACACACAAATCCACAGAAAACATGCCTACATCTTGTGAGAATCTCGACCAATTATTTCATTGCTTCTATTCGCCTTCCCTATTTTGTTTTGCACGAAGCTAAAACGAAAGCTTAAATTGTCCCACTTTCTAAAATGATATGTTAGAGTACCTCGATCTCCAGCTAATTTCTTCTCCTCCTTTCTATTTTCTAATAATCTTTTCTTAATCTCCAAAGGAGTTGGTGGTTTATTTTTATTTTTACTGTCTATAAATATCATATATTTTATCAAAATTATTATATGATTTAATAACTGTTCCTTCCCTATGTTTAACTCAATTATCCCTACATGGATACCTTTCCAATTTATATTTTTAATCTCTACTAAATTAAATAAATTCCCACACTCTTCCCAAATTGGTTTTACTTTCTCACAAAGACAAAATAAATGCTCGTAAGTTTCTTCATATTTACCACAAAAAGAACATAAATTACTATTAACCATTTTATATGTATATAAATGTAATTTAGTATATATAATATTATACAGCATTTTAAATTGAAATTCTCGAAGCTTACTATTCAAAGTGCTTTTTCTAAGTCTTACGAATATTGATTGTATATCTTTCCCATTAATATTATAAATCTGCTCTAAATTTCGTTCTGCATATGATTTTTCTACTCTCTTATTTAATAAAAATGCATATATAATTTTTGAAGTAATTTGATCTAACAAATATACCCTTTCAAAAATTAAAAAGTCCATATCTAATTCCCTATCTATATTTGAGTGAGTATTTTTATTTAAAAATTGTTTCCATGAAGGGGGAATGCCAAGAAAAATACGCTGTATTTTTGTGATTTCTAAAGTATTTAAACCCTTTCTTTGAAATTCCTCATTTGCTTTTATATTGCCTTCCTCATCAATAATATGATGCAACTTATAAACATTTTTTTTAAATAGTTGTTCATCAAAAGGAACATGACCATCAATATAAACAAATCTATTATTATAAATAATCTCATTCCTTTTAGATGTATCTTTTTTTAACAAAAACGTTTTCGTGGCCATCCAAACGTCCAACATATCTCTATAAAATGCCGGTAATACTAATTCAGATATACCTATGATTGCATTATTATAAAATATCAAACTTCCTCCAGCATCTTTAGTTAAATAATTAAAATACTGTTTCCATCCCATTTTTGCATCCCCCGTTAAGGGTCGCTTTACCCACATAATCCTTTGCACTAAAATAAATAAATGAAAGTCTGTTAGTCTAAGTCCACCTTTACAATAATCCAAGAACATAACATTTCGTTTAATTTTATCTTTTCCATTCCACAAAAAGTCAAAAACCAATTTATCCAAATCTTGAAATACCCAATTCGGTACTGGTGTCAGCGCCGATACATAAATCAATTTTGACAAAATAAACGTTTTTATCAATTGAATTTTCCAAATTAAAGTTAAATCTCTTTGTTTCCACCAAGACGACAACTTTTTTATTCTACTCAAAATTTCCTTATAATTAGTCCTTTCCTGAACTTCGACATCCAACGAAAAGTATATACCCAAAATCTTAACTATTTGTACTATTTTACCAAATGGAAGAGCAATATTTTTATTTTGAGAAGGGCCTAACAATAATATGAAAGTTTTTTCTTTATTCATTTTTAATCCAGAATTTGTAGCAAAACTTTCGAACAGTTTTTCTACCCTTTTAAGTGAGTTTGAGTCCCGAATAAAGAGAGTCATATCGTCTGCATAAAGAATTTGTTTTACTTGTACATTATTAAAAGTAAATCCTTGAATTTCCGGGTCTTTATATATTGAACGCGCTAAAATTTCAATACAAAGTATAAACAAATATGGGGACAGGGGGTCCCCCTGTCTAACACCTCTCTTAATATCAAAGTATCCAGTAGATGCGCCCCCATTAAAAACACAACTTTGAGCATTATTATATATAGTCTCCACCCATCTACAAAATGACGGTCCAAAACCAAATGTAATCAAAACCTTCTGCAAAAAAGTATGTGAAACTGAATCAAAAGCCTTTTCAAAATCAATTACCATCATATATCCAGGTATTTTATTAACTGATGTTTGATGAATTATATCATCTATCATTCTTATCGCTTCACCTATATTTCGACCTTTTAAATATCCCACCTGGTCTACAGAAATTAATTCATTTAAAACTTTTTTAATCCTTATAGAAAGCACTTTAGTTAAAATTTTGTAGTCAACATTCAATAAAGATATTGGTCTATAATTTTTTATAAATAAGGGATCTTTTCCTTCTTTATAAATCAAACTTATAACTGCCTGCTTTTGTGATGAGGAAAGTTCCTTCTTTTCAAAAGCTGAATTTACAGAATCTACAACTAAATTTCCTATTAATGGCCAAAACAATATATAAAATTCGACACTTAACCCATCATTACCAGGGGATTTATTAGATGCCATTTCTTTCATGGCTGCAACACATTCTCCGTTTGTTATTTTGCCTTCACATAATGCACACAACTCTAAATTTAATTTTGGCAGGTCCTGAAAAAAATCATCCACAAAATCAACTTCCCCTTCCGATTGAGCATAAAGCTTACTATAAAATGTATATATTTCCTGCATAATATTTTTTTGATCAAAACTTATTTCTTCATCAATATAAAGTTTACTAATCACTGTTTTCTTTTCACTAGACTTCATTAATTGAGTAAAATACCCAGTGTCTCTTTCTCCACATTCATAGTGTGATGCTCTAGAACGAATTTTAATACCTTCATTTATATAATTATTACAATCCTGTAAGTCTTTTTTTTTTTCGTTCTAAGTCATCAACTTTTTCCTGGTCTATTCCATTCAGCAATTCATTTTCCAACTTCAAAATATCTTCTTCCAAATTTTCAATTCTTTGTTTTCGTTGTTTCGCCTTTTCTTTTGAATATTTTCTACTAATATTTCTAATTTTCATTTTCAAAAAATCCCATAAAACTCTTTTATCTTCTATTTCTATTCGAAATTCTTCTTTTAATTTAATAATTTCCTCTTTAATACAATTAATATATTCAGTATCTTGACATAAACTATTATTTAATTTCCAATAGGATCCCTGAAACTTAGATGAATACATTAACTTATCGTAAAATTGCAATTGAATGGCTGAATGATCTGGAGCCGTAGAAGGTATTATATCACAATTTAATACTACATATTCTATCTGCTTAGAAACAAACCAATAATCTAATCTACTTTGTATACATGAATTAACTTGCCTATACGTAAACTGTTTCTTCAATCCATTCCTTACCCTCCAAATATCCAGCAACTCAAATCTATCTAAAAATTGTTCAAATAAAATATTAAATCCAGACTGAACATTGTGTTTACTACTTCCAAAATAATCTAAATCTTTATTTAAAATAATATTAAAATCTCCCCCAATAAATATTGCATTATTTTCTTTATTAATTTCTTTTACTATTTTTTCAAAATTAACCAAAAAATCATTTTTTTCTAATTCCCTTCCTCTTACTGGCAAATAAACATTAGCCATTATCAATTTCATCCCCTGAATAATACATTCCATTCAAGTAAATCCTTGAATTTCCGGGTCTTTATATATTGAACGCGCTAAAATTTCAATACAAAGTATAAACAAATATGGGGACAGGGGTCCCCTGTCTAACACCTCTCTTAATATCAAAGTATCCAGTAGATGCGCCCCCATTAAAAACACAACTTTGAGCATTATTATATATAGTCTCCACCCATCTACAAAATGACGGTCCAAAACCAAATGTAATCAAAACCTTCTGCAAAAAAGTATGTGAAACTGAATCAAAAGCCTTTTCAAAATCAATTACCATCATATATCCAGGTATTTTATTAACTGATGTATGATGAATTATATCATCTATCATTCTTATCGCTTCACCTATATTTCGACCTTTTAAATATCCCACCTGGTCTACAGAAATTAATTCATTTAAAACTTTTTTAATCCTTATAGAAAGCACTTTAGTTAAAATTTTGTAGTCAACATTCAATAAAGATATTGGTCTATAATTTTTTATAAATAAGGGATCTTTTCCTTCTTTATAAATCAAACTTATAACTGCCTGCTTTTGTGATGAGGAAAGTTCCTTCTTTTCAAAAGCTGAATTTACAGAATCTACAACTAAATTTCCTATTAATGGCCAAAACAATATATAAAATTCGACACTTAACCCATCATTACCAGGGGATTTATTAGATGCCATTTCTTTCATGGCTGCAACACATTCTCCGTTTGTTATTTTGCCTTCACATAATGCACACAACTCTAAATTTAATTTTGGCAGGTCCTGAAAAAAATCATCCACAAAATCAACTTCCCCTTCCGATTGAGCATAAAGCTTACTATAAAATGTATATATTTCCTGCATAATATTTGTTTGATCAAAACTTATTTCTTCATCAATATAAAGTTTACTAATCACTGTTTTCTTTTTATTAGACTTCATTAATTGAGTAAAATACCCAGTGTCTCTTTCTCCACATTCATAGTGTGATGCTCTGGAACGAATTTTAATACCTTCATTTATATAATTATAACAATCCTGTAAGTCTTTTTTTTTTCGTTCTAAGTCATCAACTTTTTCCTGGTCTATTCCATTCAACAATTCATTTTCCAACTTCAAAATATCTTCTTCCAAATTTTCAATTCTTTGTTTTCGTTGTTTCGTCTTTTCTTTTGAATATTTTCTACTAACATTTCTAATTTTCATTTTCAAAAAATCCCATAAAACTCTTTTATCTTCTATTTCTATTCGAAATTCTTCTTTTAATTTAATAATTTCCTCTTTAATACAATTAATATATTCAGTATCTTGACATAAACTATTATTTAATTTCCAATAGGATCCCTGAAACTTAGATGAATACATTAACTTATCGTAAAATTGCAATTGAATGGCTGAATGATCTGGAGCCGTAGAAGGTATTATATCACAATTTAATACTACATATTCTATCTGCTTAGAAACAAACCAATAATCTAATCTACTTTGTATACATGAATTAACTTGCCTATACGTAAACTGTTTCTTCAATCCATTCCTTACCCTCCAAATATCCAGCAACTCAAATCTATCTAAAAATTGTTCAAATAAAATATTAAATCGAGACTGAACATTGTGTTTACTACTTCCAAAATAATCTAAATCTTTATTTAAAATAATATTAAAATCTCCCCCAATAATTATTGCATTATTTTCTTTATTAATTTCTTTTACTATTTTTTCAAAATTAACCAAAAAATCATTTTTTTCTCTAATTTCCTTCCTCTTACTGGCAAATAAACATTAGCCATTATCAATTTCATCCCCTGAATAATACATTCCATTATAACATATCTACCATTATTATCTGAAATAACATTTAATATCTGAATATCTAATTTATTATCTATTAAAATAAGCACCCCTTTACTATGGTTTGTCCCATGACTAAAATATGAACTCCCATTACATAGCAATTTCTAAGTCTCCTCAACTTCAATTGTACTATATGTTTCTTGTAAAAAAAACAATATCTACACCTTTATCTTTACACCACGTACAAATTTTTGCCCTCTTTGACTTTTCTCGAATTCCTTTAACATTCAAAGAAAGAAAATTACATTTAATAAAAATATCTTTACCTTCCATAACTACATAATATGTAGTTATGGAAGGTAAATATTATTAATATACATATATATATATTCATATACAGGGTGGCCCAAAAAAAACGGAACGGGGCACTTCCCAAACTAATATAACACATGTATTATGTCCATCGAATAGAGTGTCTTTTCAAATGAACAACGATACCAAGAACAGTCAATTTGGTCGTGTAGTTTTTGTTTTAGGGCCCTGTGAGTGACACCATGTCAGGTTCTCTTTTTTGTCAATTTGTATTGAGCCAGCGCTTGATGAATTGCACGAACCGCCGTTCATATCGTTGAGCATCGCGCACTATTGTTAGTGTGCACTCAGCCGTGCGCCGAGAGAATGGGCCTGGTCGCTGAATGGTATTACGGGCACGGAGTGCGGTTAAACTGGCATTGACTAGGTCGAAATCGACATAAATCGGCACCTGACATGGTCTCACTCACTGCGTCCTTAAACAAAAACGACCTGACCAAAATTACTGTTCTTGGTATCGTTTTTCATTGGAAAGGACACCCTATCCGATGAACATAAACATTGTGGTATTATATTTTGGGAAGTGCCCCGTTCCGTTTTTTTGGGGCCACCCTGTATTATTTCATCCATATATAAGCTTCTAACAAACGGGCTGGCATAAGCAGGCTCAAGAATATATAAATGACTCCACAAATCAGCATACGGGTCGAGATCCCCAACTACGTCGGCAATGCAATTAACACTCACACACAGCTGCACACACAACACACACAGTAACTTAACTAAAAATAATTGTAAGATATATACACTAAACATTCCTCCTCTGTGAGGTCTCTATGAGGTCTCCTCCTCCTCCTTACTATATAACACATATAAATTAAACGCATTCATAAACATTTTCTCATATATTGGCGCTGAAATATTCCACAAGTGGGACAAAAAAAAAAAATAATAATAATAAAAAATAATAATAAATAAATTTAAAAAGAGCCGTTAAAACGTAAGAGGGCGCTCTCTAAACACTCGTCGGTTTCAACCATTTTGAATAAAATATTGTGCATGTGCTGTTTTGTTGAAATAGTGATTAGATAGAGAAATAACCAACAACTATTTAAATACTTATTTTGTAACTTTTTGAAAAGAGGAAGCATTTTTTAACGGCTGGTTCAAAATTCTCTAATAAACCTGGGGCCCCAGCTTTATTATAAATTGTTATATTTATGGATATTTCAGCCGTCTCTGAACCGATTTTGATCAAACAAAGATGATTTTATTATTTAAATATTATGCTCTTTAAAATTTTACACTCAGTTTTTCATTACCTCACAAACAAAATAAGTAGTCTAGCGCCCTCTTTACCAAAACTCAACTATCCCTTTAAGTGTAATTTATCTATCAATTGACATGCAGTCGTTTTTTGCTTTATTGCTCTTTAATTGTATTGATCGTTTTAAACATGTTAAACAAATACATATAAATTGTGTCATTGACCTATTTGTCATCCTTAATTGAATGTGTCCCTCTGAAAAATGAGCTGCATTTATCAGGCAATCTAGTATCAGTATGACAAGGGAAACAGTATAATTGTACTCTTATTTTCGACGTTGATTGATATTTAAACCGAATTATGCAAGTATAACTCTTTGAGTTGGGATTTCAACTATATTTCTTCATCTTCAAGGCTATACAGCATGTTTATTCGCAAATTTACAAACCTCGACCAGAACTGAAGTATATCTTTAACTGCATGTCTACGTTATATACTATCATTTTCGCATAGACTTATCTCAAATTTCACTTTGCATTTAAACATAACAATATATGCGAGGGAATAATTTAACCGAATTCGATGATACGTGATTAGTAGTTTTTTTTCCTGTCATAATGATTAATAAGAGTTTGATAATTAATTAAATGTATGCATTTATTGTAAGATGTACGTGAACATTATTATGTTGGTCGGTTTTATTATAAATTTTAATAAACGTTTAGAACTGTAAACTAACAAAACGAAATGTTAGTTGAGACGTATAAAGTACATACCAGTTAGGACGAAAAAGTCATTACCAAATAACAATATAATTATTCATACACCAACAATATATATTATTTTTCATTTAACAACAGCAAAAAATATAGAAGATGACAAAAATTATAAAGGAAACATATTAAAAGCACAAATAAAGCAAAGATTGATACACTCAAAATGATGCTAAGTCAATTAATAAATATGAGACACTATGACATGTTAAATAGTCCTGTACACCGATAAAATAAACCAATAAAACACAATCAAACGAAAGTTCGATTTATTGCTTTGATAAATTGTTTCCGGATAGCAATTTATTCTCCATTACAAATCACATAGTGTTACATATCGTGATTGGTAGTGTTGAGATAAAGTAATGGGTGTAGTAAGAGAGTGAAGATGGGGGCTACAGTTAGTCCAGGGGCGTCGATCACGGGGGGGATGGGGGGATATATCCCCCCCCCCCCCAATATTTGAGGTGGGGGGGATGGCCTGTATTATCATCCCCCCCAATATTTTGGAGGGTAAAAAAAAAAATTCTTATATCGTATGTCTTATGTTAGAAATTCCTTACTCATTCCTCCATAAACAAAAGAATTGCGATCCGCCCTTTGGTTTTCTGCAAACTTGATTTCATTAATTGTGTTTATCTATAACACGGTAACTCAGAAACAAGTTTATAAAACGTGAAATTGATGACTTAGGTATGCTCCAGATTGCACAATTTCAAGCCCCAAAATGCAAAAGCTTCCTACCGTGGGAGGGGGGACACCCCCTCCCACACCCCCCCCCCCCCCCAGGCGCGGATCTACGGGGGGGGGGGGGGGGGTTAGGGGGTTTAACCCCCCCCCCCTTGGGCTGCCAAGTGAAAATGTGATGTGCATAGAAAAACGCCATCATTGTGTCCAGACCCACACAGTATCCGTATCGTCATTGGGTAACCCCCCCCCCCCTTAGCAAAATAGCCACAAAAAAATCGCCTCGCCGCTACGCGGCTCGTGGACATCGTCATTGGGTCAAACTCCCCCCCCCCCCCCTTAGCAAAATAGCCAAACAAAAAATCGCCGTTTCGCGGCTCGTGGACGATGCTCCGCATCGTCATTGGGTCAAACCCCCCCCCCCCCTTAGCAAAAAGCTAGATCCGCTAGATCACCCCCCCCCCCCCCCCCCCAACCATGAGAAGAAATCGACGCCCTTGGGCTACACCCACCCCCCCCCCCCCCCCCCTCGTATGTCATTTCGCCTCTCAATCGTATGGAAAACAAAGTACACTTATTAAACTGGAACTCTTACATGTAGTACGTGTCAAGAGCTGCAGGACTGTATATTAAACAATTCGTGCAAGTCACACTTCAACTAGCTATACACAAATGATATATCTTTCGGACCAAACAATAACGATATTTTGGCACGTTTTATTCACCGAACCGTTCATCCGACCAGATAAAGATGAATTTGAATTCCATTCTTCTATTAACTTCTTTCATCGTTTGTTCTATAAATTACTCCAAATCGTCCGGGCCTGGTGAAATAAACCGCGGTATTCCATCCCATGGTAATTATGCTTTACTTCATTTGGTGGATTTTGTGGTAACTTCACGTATCATTTGTTTTGTTAACTTCTCAAATATAGGACATGCTGTGATATTGGGCCGTATGCATAAAAACAAGCAATTGCTTGTGCTAGCCTTTTGCTTGAATCGGTATGCACACAAACAAGCAATTGCTTGCAAGCAAAAGTTTTTGCTTACAAGCACAAGCAATTGCTTGCAAGCAAAAGCTTTTGCTTACAAGCACAAGCAATTGCTTACTGCTCGTAAGCAAATGCTAACCAAACAAGCAATTGCTTAAAACCGTATGCATACAACGAACCTTTTACTTGTCTTAATAAGCAATTGCTTGCGTTTTTTCAAGCACCTCCAGACCAGCTTGGGCTCTTGCTTACTAAGGACATTCGCGTTTTAGAATCAGGTTTTCATACCTTTTCAGGATGATTTAGAACTCCTGGTTCCAGAGGTTATGTTGTGATTACATATTTAATCAAATGGCTGTTATTTTAGACATTTATATCGATGTAGGCAATTTTGTTCATGATTTGAAAATATTTGCGTAAGAAAAATACTGTTGCCAGGTCGGGCACGACCAGGGAAAGCTGCTATGCAAGGGACTACACGACGTTTGCATACACTACAAATTCCCTTTGTTGTCATGCAGTGCGAAGTTCGCACAACCGTAACGATGCTTTGTTTAACACGTAAGCAATTGCTTAGGCAGTGTAAGCAAAAGGTTTCAGCACAAGCAAAAGCTTATGCATACGAAATTAAGCAATTGCTTGAACTTGATCTTTTGCTTGACAAGCTCTTGCTTGTGCTTGAAACAATTGCTTATAAGCAATTGCTACGTTTTATGCATACGGCCCATTGTTTGTGTTGGATTTTCGGAGAGAATCGTTATGTTATTAAAGACATTCAAATGTACATTATATTTTGCAAGTGGCAAATGTTTTAAATTAAAATCGCGCAAATATCGCTTCAAACTATGTTTTCTCTTCAAGTATAAATACCGACATTGTAACATTTACAAGATTTTAATCGAAGGATTGTATAATCAACTAACCGTTGAATTGAGTATATTATATCGTTGGTTGAAGAAAAATACGAGGGCGCTAAGTCAATTTGTTGCACTTTAGTATTATTCATGTTTAACATGTTTAAAGGGATCTAAACCCCACAAAAAAAGTTCGGAAACTCAAGTTTGATCGATTATATCTATTTTCTTATGAAATCATAATGGTTATATTTGGTATCACTTGAAAGAGTGTGTATACCTCTTTAAAATGATACCAAATTTGTAAGCATCACGAGCACGAGGTATGCGTAGTATATTTGAGAATGGGGGAATGTCAGAAGTGAAATGTCACAAAATGCGCCAACAAACTTCAGTTGGAAGGTCTGACACCCATATCACGGTCTTTCTCAAGTTCATATTCTTTCGACGATGAATATCTTGACAATGAAGAGATACTGTTGAATATGGTGTCAGACAAAAGCCTGTTTAATTATCTTTCCAATGACACCTCACTTGGAATGATTATAAAAGTCGGGTAGGTACAATTAAGGTGAATATTGGGGAGGATCGACAGCAAAATGTAAACAAAATGCATTTGATTGTGTGAAATTGAAGGTGTTGCATCCAAAAACGAAATTCAACATCATGTTGAAGCGTGTTAATTTGTCAATAAAATAATGCCCCATTCATACTGGTTATGTGATTGAGGTGTGTGTAGTACCTCTAAATGTATGGGGCTCAAAATGAGACGTTGCAAGATCGACGTTCTACCGTTTGATATGTGGTAATAAGGGCATACCTACACGGTCAAAGAGGGCGCTAATATGCCACTTCTGGCCAGTTTGCGTAGGTTTAGAGAAATTTGATGCATTTTCAATATATCAAGTTTGTGAGTTTCATGTACTGCACACTCACATTCAGCATAATCATTGCAAATGAGATATCATATTAAAGAAAAATTAACGAGCTTTCCGATAGTGCAACACGGAATGATGATAGAGTTATGATTAATAAAACAATATCTTACCGGAATCCTAAAACAAGAAGCCACGGTCTTAAATTCATAGCATTAACAGACCCCCATATCCGGTTTTACTACACACACCCCTATAGCATAATTATTACAGGTGAGACATGATTTTAAGGAAAAAATAAACACGCTTTCACATGATTTTAAATTTACTGATAATTATTCAATGTAAAACCCCAAAACATCTCCTCCAATAGTCGTTTTTCGATGTAACGCCTTCAATTTCACAAAATGAAATGCATTTTGCAACATTTCACTTTCGGCCCTCCCCATATTCAGCTGTACCATACTTAACCTGTTAATAAAATTGTTACAGACATAATCGTATTGAAAAGATAGACACATGGGCTTTAAAATGATAGTTTAAATCATTTGAACACGCTACAATCTTCGATACAACTTGACCATTTAAAAAATACGACACAAGAGTCAAATTTTCCAACTGAATACTTTCGGCCCATTTTGCGACATTTGACTTCGGACCGTCCTCCATTCTGAAATGCACTGCGTATTTCCTGATTTGAAATAAATGACAAATAATGTACCATTTTAAAGGGAAATTATCATGCATTGTAATGACCCTAAAAGAAAAAAATACAATCTGACAATAAGAGTGATATAATCGATCAAAGTTTCAGTATTTCGAATTTCCCTTTCGTTGAAAAGATATTTACGATTGTAGTGTTCGGATTTGCATTATCCACTGGAAAGTTATAAACGTGTACAAAGTCAGTGTAATGAGTATAAAGCGAATATCATTTTGCATTTTCGCTCGTCACTTGGCCATATTATATGATTTCCATTTAACGTGAAATTTACACATATCACTAATAAGACTTTCCAAATCACAACAATATACATTTTATCATTCATCACTTTGTTCACAAATGTCAACACAGTTAATAGATCCCTTTAAAGTGTTTAATCATTGAAAACCGACAGTAGTTGAATTAAACCTTTATAGAAAGCTAAGAATATGAATATATTATTTTTCAAGCACTCTTTTATCAGAGAAAAGAACAAACGGCAAGTATTGAACCCCGTTTCAACACCCGAGTCAAGCGATTATGCGGTAGCCGTAAACATGTCTTTCTGGTGACGTATGCACATGGACATTTGAGCGGAAACTGCTATATTTTAGTGCTTGTTTACTGCATGTTTCGTTATTTTTTAAACTGTTTTCTGAGCATTGTTGATACTTAGTGAGCTCATTGGATCAATACAACAATAACTTGTATGTTATTCTTTGTGTTGCTGTGTGGGTCTGAATTCGTAAAAATGGGTTAATCAATCACCTAGTCTGTCGAAGGAAAGTCGTGATTCCCCGTTCTGTGGGCCCAATGCCTGTTCGTAGCTACCCGTGAATGCTGCGCTAGCTATATACTGCACTTTGAAGCACGGTTTCGCAAGGGACCATAGCTTATTATATGCCCTATATATCAAAATGTATTGGCAATTAGTCAAATGAATCCAGGCTATCCAGCACAAATTAAACAGAGCAAACTGCACTAAACCTTTACGTCTTCTTTTCTATCCTGATGTTCATTCATAGTATACATTTCCTGTCATTTTCCTGATTTTGAAATGATCTTTATTAGTTCCCGGGCGCCCGATCGACTACCATTTTTACTACATGTAACCGCCGGCCTATGATATGGGAGTGAAAGTCCGGTGCGTTGCAGTGAGTGCTAGTCATAGAGATAGTATAGTGTATTGCAGTGCATATGCCATGCGCGCCCGGGAAGCTACTGCGTATAATACAGCTATATGTCAGGCCGAGGAATCATGACTTTCCTTCCTCATACTAGGTGATTGATTTACCCATTTTTAACAAATGAAACACAAAAAGGAACGAAAGAATAACTAAACAACGAATATAAGTTATTGAACTATTGGTACAATAAGTTTCAATCACCAAAATGCTCAGAAAATACTTTTAAAAATAACGAAATTTGCGGTATAGCACGCACCGAATTATAGCAGTTAGGGCTCAATGTCCCTGTACATACGTCACCAGACAAACATGTCTAGGACACTGCCGAGATGCTTGATTCGGTAGTTGAGACCGGATTCAATATATTACTCATTTGTAATTTCTCTGACGAGTGAGTGCTTGGAAAGTGATATATTCATATTCTACATAGTCTTAGCTATCTGTAGAGGTATAATTCAACTAATGTTGTATTTTCCAATAAATCTACACTTTAAAGTGTTGTGAGTCCTGTAGAAGCCAAATTGATGAATATTTCTAAACTAAGACATAATCATTTTCTGAAAATTTGGCAACACATATAGAGAAGGCTCCGACCGACAATTTGGTATGCAGAACTCAACACCATTCTCACTCTCGCCCTCTTGCATTATACTTGATTGTTATAGATGGCGACTTCATTGGCTGTTTTAATAGCAGATGGAGGCCATGCGTTCGTCTGAAGATTGCACCAACATTTGCCTGGTGACAAAATACAAGTTTGCAGGGATTCAAAAGGGGAATACATGTCTGTGTTTTTGTAAGATGAATTGTAACGACGCGGACGAGGATCGTCGGTATTGCGGATTCCCTTGTTCTGGAAACCCTCTCAACATGTGCGGAGGAGTTAGCTTCATATCAATCTACAGGCTGGGTAAATATATAATTAATACTTAATTATTATATAATGTAAAATACATACCTTGTATGTCTTCCGATTTGAACCCTAGACCGATGTACGTTCCTTACATGTGGTTAGATGAACATCCATCATTTCCCTCGAACTAAGAATAAACATTTACAAGGACAAGGCGTTAAAGGGATAGTTGAGTTTTTGTATAGAGGGTGCTACACACATTTGTTTGCGATATAATGAAAAACTGAGTGTCAAATTCAAAAGAGCATACAATTTTAATGACAGAATAAACTTTATTTTATCAAAATCGGTTCAGAAATGGCTGAAATATCCATAAACATAACCATTTGTAATAAATGTGGGGCCCCATCACACTTATTCGATAATTTTGAAAAAGCCGTTAAAGTGCGCCCACTCGAGTTTTAACGGCTCTTTGGGAATGATAACAGGCTCTTTACTAAGTCATTTGTAATTTTGAATTCCTTTCGAGTTGTAACTAATAGTTTGTAATATAATGGTGCAGATTTTGGTTACTACAATTCAGTTTGACCAAAACTGTACTATCTTTACCAGAACTCAACTATCCCTTTAAAGGTCTAGTGGTTGTTGAAAGCTTGGTAGTTTTGCGTTCACGTATTATGGGGGGGGGGGGGGGGGGGTAATCTTTGCATAATTCTCGCTTTTCTACCGATATCTCAATATAAATCTAATAAACATCTTACTTTAAAATAGTCAATACAAACTATCATGCCATTTAATTATTCAATGATCAAAATTAATTTCATGTACTCTGTGTACTCAAATCTGTATCTACAACTACCACAAATTATTACCCAAATCATATCGTATTTCGTTATTATTGCAGACAACGATTCATCTACTGCATGCACAATCGGCGCGGCTACCTTGTCTTATCCGAACTTTTCCATCTCTACCGTCCACCCGACCGGAAAACGGGGTAAGATTAAAGCAGCGTCAGAAAATTAAATCAATATTCATGTTTTTGGTTGGATCCAACCCATATTCTTTAAAAAATCTTTAAATAACACGTCATTCGCTTATTATGTGTTAATGTTTTTGTTTACGATTGTTTTTGTTTTACATTTTCTACATGATTGATGTTTTACACTGAACAGCAGGGCCCCGATACTGTTTGTATGAGTCCTAAACTTTTGTTTTTTGTTTTATACGTATGCACTGAATCTAAAAATTGAGAACTTATTTGTACAATGTTTTTTCATAATGGTTGGTATAAATCAAATGATATAAAATGAAATGAAAGTGTTCCCCAGGAACACTGTACACACTGTACATATGCAGAAGGTACGACAATACACCACGCTGGTGGACTGTACCAAAACGGAAGAAGAGGAGTCACAATACAACTTCATCCAAAAGTAGATACGTATTAGGCCTGTATTAAAATAATCATTCTTGATCTTTCATTTGTTCAATTCCAGGGCACAAAACTTCTATGTATGGGTATGAAACTTCAACGGACCCTGCTGACATGAACAATGAGCAAACTGATCCAGTTTACCCTTCTAGTCCGAGCCTAACCGACGTACCGCTGAAATTAGAAGTGCAGCACTATGTAATAATCTATGTGGTCCTTCTACTTGTGATAGTAGTCGCAGTCCTGGCGTATGTGATCAAACGTTGGGGGACAAACTTATACAGCAGTCCTCTCACGCATAGACGTCCTTGTGCTGAGAGGATGGTGGGTGGATGTTTCCATGGTAATGGTAACGAAGATGAAGGATGCAATTCATCGGTGGGTGGTGATGCTTTACCGCTCCAAATACATCAAGAGGCCAAAAACAAAGCTGACCCCGCCACACCACCCGATGTTCATCAACGAAATGAATACTGCGATCGAATTCAATGTGCAAAGATGATCTTCCCATCCGAGTCGAAGTCGATCCCATCGAATGCAGCGTTGCACAGGACGACGGTGCACCACCGCGAAATGTATCTTCCCCAGACGATGACAAAATCCACCCAGCCATGTGTCGAGATCTCCCTCCTAGGCCTGTAGCTCCAGTCGGTACCCCACGTGATGAAAAACTGCATCTTTATGAGACGTGCCATATGAAAGAACAGTCATCGGTTGGTGGCCGGATAGGCAGCGAGGGATGCCATGGTTACTTGGAAAGTGAAGCAACTGATCCAACCTCATCTGATTCTGAGATAGAAGGTAGAGAGGACCATAAGTACTGCACATCAATAAACAAACTTCGCAAGCATTCTTGCGAAAGTGACTCACTTTGAGATTTAATCTTAGAGACTGCGCCATCATTACTGTACATTTTGTTTTGGCAACGGGCACACACAACAGAAACGCCCCGTCATTGCCCCTGTTGGCGCCAGGGTTACTTTTATTATTTGTTGGTGGGGGTGTGCCTCAGCCAACTTCAACACGGGGGTCTAAGGAGCGGGGGTGTGCCTCACTTGAAAACGGGGGTGGTCAAGGGAACGGATGAGAGGGGCGCATAGACCTGTGGACGCGCAAGCGGCCGCACTGGGGCCGGGGCCGGGGGTCTAGAGAGCGACCGTATAAGCGGATGTCATATGGCTCAGTAATGAGCGAAAATGCAAAGCGATATTTGCCAACTTATTGCACTGACTTTCCACAGTTATGACTATCCAGTGGATAATTTAAAATCTGAACACTTAAATCGTAAATATCCTTTTAACGAAAGAAAAAAATCGAAAAACCAAAACCAACAAATACGAATACAAAAACAGTATATGAGAACCACTATAGGCCTAGTTCGTAGTTCGATCTTTGGATTTCGGCAATGTTACTAGATCCCTTAATAATAGATTTCCTTTTTAAAATTATTCCTTTTAAAGGGATAGTTGAGTTTTGGTATAGAGGGCGCTACACAAAATCATTTTTTGGTGAGATGATGAAAAACTGAATGTCAAATTTGACAGAGCATACCATTTAATGACAGAATAAACTTTATTTGTTTTAAATCGGAAACATATAACCAATTGAAATAATTGCTTTCCTCTTTTCAAAAATGTACAAAAGAGGTTTTTAAATAGTTGTTGATTATCTCTCTATCTAATAACTTTTTTTAACAAAATATCACATGCACAATATATTATTTGAAATGGTTGAAACCAATGACTTTTTAGAGAGCGCCCTCTTGAGTTTTAACAGCTCTTTTTAAAATGATAACAGGCTTTTTACTTTAATAGTCATTTGTAATTTTGTATTTCTTTCGAGCATGGAGGAGTTATAAACAGTTAGTTTGTAATGTAGTGGTGCAGGTTTTGGTTACTAAAATTCAGTTTGACCAAAACTTTAGTTCTACTCTCTTTACCAAAACTCACTATCCCTTTAAGTTAGTAATACTGTTATTAGCAGGAGTATTAGTAGTGGTATTGATAATGTATATCATCATTGTAATATTTGTTATGCATTCTTGTTTATAATCGGTAAGAGTAAACTAGTAACATTGATTAAACGTGCACAGATTGCCTATGGGTTGATAAATGATCATGTCCACAAAAGCAAATAATGATGGACATTTTATGAGCAAAAAGTGTTATCAATATTATTATTGTAATCTATATATCTATCTATCTATATTATCTATATATCTATATATCTATCTACATAATATATATATATTTATCTATCTATCTATATATCATGTCAATATATCTATCTATGTATCTATGTATCTATCTATCTATGTATCTATCTATCTATCTATCTATCTCTATCTATCTATCTATCTATCTATCTATCTATCTATCTATCTATCTATCTATCTATCTATCTATCTATCTATCTATCTATCTCTATCTATCTATCTATCTATCTATCTATCTATTTATCTATCTATCTATCTATCTATCTATCTATCTATCTATCTATCTATCTATCTCTATCTATCTATCTATCTATCTATCTATCTATCTATCTATCTATCTATCTATCTATCTATCTATCTATCTATCTATCTATCTATGTCTGTATGTTCACTATAATGTGTTATCGTGTATTTGTTGTTATCACTAATTAAAAGTCATATCTTTTGGTTTTGCCTCTAGTGGTACGTTTACTTCATCGAAATGTAGCTATTGGATGAAATCTGGATGAAACTAAAACAGCCTATAATTACATAATGAATGGGGTATTTTTTGTAAAGATAATTACGTTTCTAAACATTCACACAGATATACATTCTGGCCAGCGTTTGAGAGCTAAAATAAAATAAGTTATAGGGTACTAGTTTGTTTGTATTGAATTGATCTAAGTACTACGTCTACGTGCCTATGGTTTCCCGTGTAATGATTATAAGATAGATATGATGGAGTGAAAGTGTTAAAAAGTGATTAATGGTGTGAAATAAAGATATGTGCTAATAATAATAACGATAATAACAATAATAATAACAATAATAATGGTAATAATAACAGTAATAATAATAATAATAATTATAAGAATAAATGCCTATAATGGAAAACAAGGCTAACTTCAAAGATGTTTAGTAACTTGGTTGTCATGTTTGAAAATACATACTGCGTGTCACTAACGCTTTTGATATGTGTACCCAGATAACAATGCTACGTTGGCCCATCGTTGGCCCAATGTAGGCGGTCATGTTGGACCAACGTCAAAACGTGACGTTTGGCCCACGTCATTCTTGCCGCTGGGCCCTCGTTGGCCCAACCCCCATAAGCCAACGTCAATTGCCAATGTTGAGCCAACGTTTGCCCAACCTTTTATTTTGCTATTTCTGACGTCAAGCCAACATTGAGCCGACTAAACCCCAACGTTCATACGACTATATAATTCAATGTTGGCCCAACGTTGGCTTGCCTACCGTCGTAATGTCGTTGTTATCAAACGTTAGTACGACGTCAACTAGCCAACCAATATCCAACGTAGTAGGCGAAACGTTGGCCCAACGTTTGCTTTTCGACCATATAAATATGATTGTTCGTCTAACTATCAGCCAACGTTGTTTCAACGTACATTTGCCGACCAGTTTGCCAACAGTCAACAGACAACGTCGGGTTAACGTTGTTTTAACGTCAGACCGCCGACTGCAAAAATATGGTTGTGAATTTACCGTAGGCCAACGTTGGCTAAACGTTGTTTTTCCAACCGCGACGGTGCCGACTATAGACTACGTTCCGCCAACGTCGCATTGTTATCTGGGTATCTTGATAATCGTAAATCAACTTTGTACATCAACTAATTAATCATTAAAGTGATCTCTTTGTATTACTCGGATACACGGACGTTTAATGATGGTTTCACACAATATTTTTAATATGTTTATATATCTATAATTAATATATATAAATTAATTAATACATACAAGTTGTGTGGGTGTAGTAATTGGACACATGGACGACGACTTATGGTTAATCTAAAACGAACAGTTCTGCATTGTTTCATCCGCTTCTGATACCATTAAACTTTAAAATTGTTAAAGCTAAAGAATATATTTTGAAATTCCCTCAGAAACTGATCTATTGTCGCCTTCATTCCCAATAAAGTAGACACATCTCATCATGTTAATGACTATGTTCCCCCAATATGTACCTTGAAATTTATTACAGCAATCAAATAATAAAAACAACTTAAAGGGTTCTACTAACATTGTCGACATCCACAAAACTTACTTTGAACTCTGGATTATGAAGTGGACAATTATAACTCTGTACAAAGTCAGTGCAATGAGTTAGCGAACATCACTTTGCTCATTACTGAGTCATATGACATTCATTTACCATCGAATGTTCACACGTCCCTCAGTGGACATATCAGATCACATATTTTTATCAACTATTTGCCAGTTTCTGAACATATAATTACTAGATCCCTTTATAATCGGTACTCAGAGATGATTCATCCGCACATGGAAAGCACGTGGTAACCTGCAGCTCAGAGATCTGAGCGTTCAGTAATGAATGCGTAGCGTAAGTGATGAGTAATTAAGCATTTCCTTTTGTTTGTGTTTGTGTATGATATTATTTACATTTATTGAACTGACTAAGTCACTGTAACATGGACATACATATGCATTTGTTAGAATTATTTCTTAGAACGGCATACATGACAATTAATACAAAAATTACATGACGGATACAATATTTATTTAAAAAATATATATACAAAGACGTCCTATTCATATGACCATACAATCATTTGTGGTAAGCCCAAGCTAGTTTGTAGCTGTAACGCGTGGGACATCAGAGCAAATATTAGAGCTAACTCTTATAAGAAACACAATTTGTTTACATTTTAGATTGTTTGGAGCAAATTTTATCAAATGCAAACAAACATTTCTTAAATTCACCCTTGCATTAATACGTTATGCAACTTTATGCTGTCGTAACGCCTCGGACCAGAAAGTCCCACGCGTTACGACAGCATAAAGTCGCATTGTTTTCCTTTGCATTTGATAAAATTTGCTCCAAAGAATCTAAAATGTAAAACATTCAATATTTAAATATTTCTTATAATAGTTAAGCTCTCTTATTCGCTCTGATGTCACACGCGTTACAGGGATAAAAAAAAGCTGGGAATTGCGCTTGTACAACAACATAATAATTTGTGTAGATAAACAGCAAAGAATGTGGTAAAAAGTGACACTCAAGGGAATTTAAGATACACAAACATTGAACACAAGAATGGAAAGCAAGAAAATCTATGCTAGAGTTATGGGAAAAATCGATCTGCTATCCTAGGACTCTAAAACTATAAACATTAATTAAGGAATCTATGAATTAAAGCCTAATTAAACAAAAGTTACCAACTAATATGTTTAGGAAATATAAATGTTAAAAAAATAATTAGAACCTTAGGTAATAATGCTCCTAGCTCTTTGGGACTTCGGTGATAAAGCGCTTATATAAAATGGATATTATTATTATTACGATACTGAAACTGTTTGCGCGTGAATCGTAATGGAAATGTTTCAACACAGGTGCAAACTACTTTTGTTTTTAATAATTTCAAACATACATAAATACATTTATTTCACGTTGTATTATTGTGTGTATTTGTGTAGGTTTACATGGTATTATTTGCAAAGAAAAGCTTGAATAAAGTAAACCATTATTTTATGCTAATAATCGTATTTTGTGTTATGTATATATAAGTTCGTCAATTGTTCGTGGTTATTTTTTTTACAGTGCTCATTATGATGTTGTGCTATTTCTACAATTATGTTTATTGTGTGATGAGTGCACGACAAACATATTTAACATGTCTCCTAGTAAGATTATTATATTACGTAGTACTAAAACCTTTATTTTTTAACTAAGCCACACTTAGAACCATTGGTCATTACTTATGCAAAAGCACCAATTGTACCGTTTATTACATCTAGTATTCAATGGTGTTGTCTTGTGTTGTATTGCATCTGTTATAAGTGTATAGTAAAAAAACCTGCTGTCATATAGACTACATGCTTACAACAGCACCAATCTTGGTTCCCTATATAAAGCAATTCACATGTTTAAGGTGCCTGTCTGAACAGATCATCTGCTTGTAAAGAACACACCTTTTAAGTGGTCTTTATCAGGTTTGATTGTGGTCACATGATGTACATCTAATTCAACAATCATCTGCTTCATGTATCATTATTGATGTGCAATACCTATGTTTTTCATTACCATCAAGTTCCTTATGTATTGCTACGGTCGTAGCCACAGCCTTCATATCCATATAGCCATAATTGGACAAAGGTCCACTGGAAGAACTCTGTTCTCTGTGGGAGTGTACCACTTCCCTTTCATGGGAGCATGACTCGTACAAGTGGTAATCTTGTTCCGCATCCTTCTCCATGGTCACCTTGGTAACAGCGTCCTCCTTCACACCCAGATCCCCCGTGAGAGGCGGAGAGGACCTCGTGCTTCTGTCTGGGTGATTTTCATAGTTGTTTGAGATCGAGTTATTGCGTTTTCCTTTGCTCCGTTGTGTTTTGCGCCTTTTAATTCTGCAAGAAACGCAGAAGAATATAAACTAATTAGGAAACGGGATGAGGAAAATATTGTCATATTATTAATATTTAGTTGTTATTGTTATTAGTAGTAGTAGAATTAGTATGACGATATAAGTATTATTATTATAATGATTATAATACATATACTCATTATTATCATTATCATTTAATTAAGCGTACATTTTTTAGTTGAAGTGATCCATTGCACTTTACATTTTTCCCGACAGTTATATTTCAGACTTTAATCTTATACAAATTTCATTGTGGGATACCTTGAGATTGATATGTCAGATTTTCATAGTTAAACAAAATAATGTGTCCTAGTAAAAACAGCTAATATCAATATCTGATTTGATCCCGCTCGTTAACTTCGAAATTAATGTAACTTCGACGGATCCTTGTCTACTTCTCAATGAGTATGATCGTCACATCGTCGAACTGTCCTCTTTGGAGCTACTATAGGTTTTCCTGCTCAATTTCGCGATTGTGTCGTTCAAATTGATAATAGGAGCAAACGAATTCGCGCGATTTGCGACCGCCGTGTCAAAGCACCATTCGAATTTGTAAATAGTCGTTCAAAATCACGTCGGGGCAAGTGAATTTGCACAAAGAGCATACCTTTTCATCAATGGTCATTCTAATTGGCACGTACTTTACGCTGGCGCCTCTTCGGTCATTCGAATTCGTGAAAGGGCATGACGCGTTAATTTATATGCACCTAGTTGACATTTGGCTGCACATTCGCGAATTCGAGCGCCCATAAATAAACTCCTGTGTCTATTTACTAAAGCTTATGCGTATGCATGAATTCGCCTGCACTTATTCGCAATTTGAAAGACCGATACCAACGTTTTTCGCGGCAATGCGAGAATTTGAATGACCCTTAATGAATTCGATTGAAAAAAGTGTCAAATTGAGCGGGAAAACCTATATTATAAGGTGGCTCTTGAAACTGTTTACTTCAGAGTCCCTATTGTGGAACTTATACCATCATCTAGATGCTGAACAGGTCTTGATGAGATACCATTCACTAGTTACAGGACTCACCTTCCATACAATGCAAATGATGAACACGTTGCACAGTGCAGCACACAAGACACCACAATCACCACAGCCAAAAGCCAGAAATCTGTGAGACAAAGGGTTCCATTAAAATATTTGCACACACGAACAATAAATTGAAACAAGCACAAATAAATACAAGATCTGCACGGGCAATGCATCTTACAGAGGTAGAACAAAAACAAATGCATTTTTATTCATCCTCCCGGTTAACTATCTCGTTGTTTTTTTATTAGTTTGGGCAAATATATGTTCTGTGAACTCTGTCTGCAATTTCTAAGGATTATACTTTGCAATTTGTATTGACCTACTTTGGTTAGAATATCACTGACACTCTATGCAAGTGGAGCGATTCAATATACAATGATATACAATGATAGGCTTAATCACCTTATAATGAGTCTCCTCACACATCACACAAACTTACATTACTCTGGTACAAATTACATGTAAAAACAGCTATTGCCGTTAACTTCAGATTTTACCGATTTTTTTCAGTGCGAAATACTTTTCGGAATACCGATTTACCTCACTTGCATACAAATTTGTATCCGCCATGGCAATAGAATACCGATTTGCTCAAAGAATATTTCAGTGACGTAGACAATACGAAAGACTAGAAAATAAACGGACATAAGAGTTAGCTAGAGCGATATAATTTCTTGCATCATTTGAATCCTGTATTACTTTGAACTTCATCATCTTGATGCAGTAGTATCTTGGGTTCTATGGAATATACTAACATTGAAGATGCATGAAACAGAATTACAGTATCGTAAAGGTCTCTTACGTTTCCACCACGGAGATGAAGTGTCTTCGTCTGTTGAATCAATGGGCATAACGGTTGAATCAACGGGCATGACGGTTGATACTATATTATTTTGGAAAGTGATACAAAAAGTTAAATTCAAGGTTTTTAAAATACATTAATATGCTTGGAGACGGCCAGGAAGTACGGTTATCATTGGAATAAACTGGAAAATGCGTACGTTGTTAGGATTATTGGTACTTTGTATCAAAGG
Source organism: Echinarachnius parma (assembly GCA_037951105.1). Classification (NCBI taxonomy): domain Eukaryota; kingdom Metazoa; phylum Echinodermata; class Echinoidea; order Clypeasteroida; family Echinarachniidae; genus Echinarachnius; species Echinarachnius parma. The sequence continues at coordinate 108,718 of JBAMJV010006540.1, forward strand.
ATTCTTTTGGTATTGTTACTTTCTAAGATCTGATTTCGCGAGGGATTTTGATGGTTACAATTCCACAAGTTGTGAACTTATTAAACTTTGATATTAGCATGTGAGGCAAGTGAGCAAGTGACTGCTTGTTGTAATGTGTTTTTTGCGATGATGTAAAACAATGTAGCAAGCTTTTTTTTTTCTCTGAGGGAACACATTTTGTATATTATGTTTTCTAATTAATCAAACTTTTAAGAATTTAATTTGATTCGATTCATCTTGAGTCCGTCTTCACCTCCAGAGAATATTTGGAAATGTTGAAGAATAGTATAAAAAGGGATGGAAACAAAGATTTGCGTACCGTTGTATAACTGATATACTGTCCATCCTCCGCAGAAAGTTTGAAGGCCTCCAAAACACGGTATCCCACAGAAACGTCCACAAAGCTTCTGTTGGACAGGGCATACCAGCCTTCCACAGCTGCAGTGATCCCCCTTATGCAAACCTGCTACAGACTGGGTTCTGGTACCATTTGCGCTGCATGTTGCCAAACAGATGTCTATTGTCATCTGCAAAGAACTAAAGGTGTTCACCGGCTGAAGGCACGATTCGTTGAAACACCCAATTAATGGGAAATCTGTAAGTATGGTGAAGCAAAATGTGCATGAAATATCATTATAAAAGTATAGGGAAATGGATATTATCTACATGATAAATAATTTGTGGACGAATTTGGTGGGTCATGTGCTTAATAAATATATGGCAATTGCAAATTTTGGAATTGGTTAATAAATCAATTGATTTTCTTCTGAAAATAGCACTTGTTTGATTTAAATAATATAGTATTACTAACAGCAGCACAAGCATAACGGGTCCTTGTTATAAGTAAGTTATGAATGTTAAGATTATTTAGTTTCTTTATATAAGAAAAACTGGAATATAAAATGATATATATTTTTAAATGTTCATGTAGTTTTATAGTTAGTTATCTTTATAACAATTACATTTATAGCACCACTGTGTAACATGTTTTGACAAAAACTACTTATATTTTCTTGAGAGAAACAAGAATAACTATATTAGAACAAATGAGAATAAAAACAATATTACTACCTTCAGATTTGAATGCCCATGACATGCTTGAATCGCTACATCCTTCGTCTTGGTCTTGCTTCCCAACAGAGAAAAGTAGTACGATGAACAAAACACATATGTGTGACGAGAGCATGTTTTAAAAACATGTGAAATTAAACTGGATTATCCTCGTTTGACAATTTGTTAAGTAACAAATTTACCGCACATCCACTGGTAAGTTTGTTTGTAAGCTTTAATTGAAGGAAATTGCATGTGAATTGGCTGTGCAGAATTAGACCACCGACATAATTGTTCAAACATCAATCATCTCATTTACTGTGATACAAATGTAATACATCATTATAGACAATTATAATGAAAGCGTACATCACTACCGTTCTCTTGGTAATTGAACAAAATAAATCGATGACAATTAATTTTCATTGCATATCACTTCAAGGATAATACAATCAAAGAACAATATTGTAGTGCATGTATAAAGAAATAATATCACGATAACACATTCAATTAGAAACATAATCACTTTTAATTGCATATCACTTCTAGGTTCATTAAATTATGGAACAATAGTATATAGTACAAAACACTATGACACAATACACATGAAAGTAATGAGAAAGAACATGAACTAAAACTAGCCTAGGACATGGCGCATAACCTCTTACGGCCAGGGAATAAACATAATAAAGTACATGACTTAAGTAGCTGAGTTTGAATAGGCCAATTAATCGAAAACAAACTGCTCAGATCCAACTGATCACATTCATTATGTCGTTCCGGTCCCTTGTCTTAGTGGATGTGAATCGCAATAAATATCACATTATACTTTTTCTATCATTATTATGAACACAAATCATCATGGAATTTCATCGGAACTGAAATGAACCATCACATTCCAATGATATAAATAAGAAAATAATATACATTTAATTTTTTCTTCCACACCATCGAGCCATCTCATTTTTAACTTTCCACTCATCCTGCTTCATTAAACCATACCATTCAAACAATAAAGATTCTAGATGGGGAGAAATAAGCATACATATACATACAATAATGTTATCTGACTTGGTCAAATACGAGTTATTGATTGACTAACCTCAGTCATGTGATGTTCAAATATATTATTACATTACACGGAAGAACCGCGATATATCAATAGAGGAGAATTTTTGTTTAGACCAATGGCAACCAATGAAAGCGATGCTATCGATTACAGGTGTTATATTACATGCTGTAAGAGAGATTGTATTATGACGTCACAATGACTTGTCAACATGTCACTTCGAAGAGTCATATTTTCGAATCGAGCTCAGAGATGCCAAAAGTGTAAAGATGTAATACTTTTGTCATATTATAACATTACAGATGTTAACTATGTTGTCGGGAAAATCCCTCCACCACCAGTTAACATCTATATAATATAGGCTACACACGAACATGCTATTAATATGACAGTAGGCGTATCCAGAGGGGGGGGGGGTTCCCCCTTGACAAAAAAAAAATACTGTTTCGGGGGGGGTTTAACCCCCCCCCCCCCCCTTTTACCACTTGTATCTTTACTCCAGACCACATTTGAGTGGTCTCGACGCATGTGGTGTCGAAAATGTTGAAGGAACCTCGGCCTCGGCTTCGAAAATTGTATACGGACAACCCCCCCCCCCCCCCACGCTTACACGATTTTTAAGCAATGGTCTTGGTCTCGGCCTCGACAAATTTTGACCGGTCCTGGTCTCGGCCTTAAAGCCCAAGTCCAGTTTCGGGAAAGTAGCCGAATACATCTATATTGATCAAAATTGTTGAATATGTATTGAAATAGGGCTTGTGTGGTAAAATCCGAACCTAAGCATCGTTAAATACAGAAATATCGGAAGAAATCCAATATCCGCCTGTGAAATTCATAAATCCACCGCCCGTTCCGACCTGTCCGCGCCGCTAGCGCTGGGGGAGATATCGACAAGCTAGGGACAAGCCCGTATAGCGAACACCTCGTGTAATTGCACGTGGTCGTAATACACGTAGCGTATGAGCGATTCCGCGTTGGCGATATATATACGGTCTAGATCAATTTATAAATAATATCAATTAGTAGGCGGTTTCTTGGCCAAATTTGTATAATCCCATGTTAGTAAAACTATGTTCTGTCACTTGATTGGTAATAAGAGCGTACATTTCATTTTTAGGGGGTGGGGCGTTTCCCACTACTGTCCTTCACCTTTAAACGTTTTGAAGTTACTTGGCCTCGGCTTCGAAAGTGTTCTATGGACACCCCCTCCCCCCCCCCCCCCCCCCCCGACCAAAATCCTGGGTACGTCAGTGAATATGATCATACAATTATTAACATATAACACAAACAACAACATTATACTGTGACATTTAAAGGGACTTAGTAACATTGTCCAAATCCTCAATATCCGATTGGAATTATAGCGGTTCCCTCATACCTTGTTGTACTCGTCTTAACAATAAAAGCATGGGAATGGTTTTCGTTTTTTAAAATTTCCCTTTTGTTAAAAAGATATTTATGATTGAACGGTTCAGATGTTAAATTATCCACTGGACCACGAAAACCGTGTACAAAGTGAGTACAATGAGTTAGTGAATATCACTTTGCATTTTTGCTCATTACTCAGCCATATATTAAACGTCCATTTAATTTGAAATGTTCACACAACACCCAGTGGACATGTCAGATAAAAACATTATACATTGTATCAACCACTCATCACGTTTTGCACATGTCAACAAAGTATGATAGTTAGTGACATATTAGATTATAGTCTAAAATACACATATATATATTGTACACATAAATGAAATAAATCTAGAAGAAATACGTTCAACATACCCACAGAAAATAATATATATGCTAAATGATTCATTATTCTTTAGAACTTTATTTGCGCCAAGGTGTTTTTACACTGTGGAACTCAACTGAAGATACATTATTTAGGGACACTTTGGATTACAGCAACATATTAAAGGGATAGTTCAGTTTTGGTCAAACTGACTTTTTGTAACCAAAACCGGCACCATTACGATACAAACTAATATTCCTAACTCCACCATGCTCGAAAGGAAAAACAAATTACAAATGACAAAGAAAAGTCTGTTATCATTCAAAAAGAGCCGTTAAAAACAAAACGGCGCTCTCTAAACACTCGTCGGTTTCTACCATTTTAAATACAATATTGTGCATGTGATGTTTTGTTGTAATAGTGATAAGATAGAGAGATAATCAGCAATTATTTAAAAACCTCTTTTGTAAAATTTTTAAAAGAGGAAGCATTTTTAAATTTTGTTTTAACGGCTGGTTCAAAATTATCGAATTGTGGGGCCCCACAATTATTACAAATGGTTATGTTAATGGATATTTCAGCCATTTCTGAACGGATTTTAATCAAACAAAGTTTATTCTGTCATTAAAATTGCTCTTTTGAATTTGACACTCGGTTTTGTATTATCTCACGACAACATATTTTGTGTAGCGCCCTCTATACCAAAACTCAACTATCCCTTTAAGCGTAAGTTGCCAACATATTTGTTTAGCCAGTATTATAACAACATTATTACATTAGAACATTAGAACATTAGAACATTATTAATATTCAAATAAATAATGAAAACTAATGAAACAGCTCAGCTTTGCAATTTGTACTGGAAAATGTTTCAACACAGGTGATTATATATATTTGTGTGTGTGTATTTATGTAGATTTACATTATAATTATTATAATTTAGATTGATAAGTAAATCTTATAAAGTAAAGATGTTTATTCTAAGATGGTGTTCGTTATGATATATTGCTATGCGTAATTTATGTTCATGCTTGCGTTACACTGGTAATGAGTGTAAGACAAAACCTTTAGCATGTCTCTTCGAGATATTTTTAGATTATGATTATGTAGTTACTAATCTATTTCTAACAAAGCCACACTTACGGCAATTGGTCATTACTCATTTAAAGCACTGTAAACGCAGCAAACGCACCGTCTATTCAAACAAGTATTCGATAATTTCTTGTCTTCTATATGTTATATACATGTTAGTTATGTAGGCCACAAGGGCCATATGCTGGAAATCTAATTCACCACTCATCTGATTAATATATCATTACTGATGTGCAGTTGATATGTTCTCCAACATCATCTTTCTCGGGTGCTGCAGCTACAGTAATGTCCACAGGTTTCATATCCATATAACCATAATCGTTAAACAATCTACGGGCAGAATTATGCTTTACGCGCACTGCTTCCCTCTCATCTGAACATAATTCGTACGAGTGGTAATCTAGTTCCGCATCCTCCACCATAGTATCCATGGTAACAGCTTTTGGAGTCTCACCCAGAGATCCTGCGTGTGATGGAGTGGTGACTATCCCTCTGTCTGGAAGACTTGCATACTCGTTTGTGGCTGATTCCATCCGTTGTCTTGTACGATATTTGTTCTTGCGCTTTTTAATTCTGCAAGAAAAGAAGACTAGTACTATAAACAATAGTATAAAACCGTTACATAAGATTATGCGTTCACTAAAACCTAAAACTCGCTATTGCAGGGGCATGGTCAAATTACGTTATTGTAGCGGGAAGGTGCATTTATCTGTACAGATAATTTCAAAATGACGGAAGGTCTCGGTTTCGATTCCCGCGGAAACCTTTTTTTTTTTCTTTATTTGCATTTATATTATATATTCCTGTTAGGTTTCCCTGTGTTTGAAATAAGCTGCATCATTTCTGTGATTCCTCGCATTCTATACGTTGATTGGTTATCCTTGTGTACTCAGGTTAATAATAGCTTCTGACCATCATGAGCTTTGGAAAAGGGTTTCAAGGACAAACAACTAGCACAAGGGCTTTCTAGCACAGATGGTAGAGGGCGGGTCTGGCAATTCGGAGGCCTTGCGTTCAAATCATGGGGAAAACTTACTTTCTCTGCTCATTTTATTTAAATTGAATATTTCTGGTCAGTTTTCCTGTGGTTGAAATAATGGTATTGTACAAGCGTAGCTTATGGTCTAGTCCCACTACAGCGTATCTCCTTCCGTTTCCTATCCGACCAAAATGAAACGGTTAGTATCTGGCAAACTGGCGAAAGAGCCAAGATGCAGCCTGCCTTGAAGAACAAGGACGGCATCCTAAAAACGCTTTCTGCAGATGTGTTGAAATACTGGGAAGAACACTTTAGTTCTCACCTCAATACGCAATTTCCAAGGGACGACAATTCTCTTCAGACTATACCTAACCCACAACCTACATATAACCCAAGTTAACCCTTTACAATTGACGCATATAGAGGCAGCAATACAACCGTTGAAGAATCACAAGGCCTGCAGTTGGGACAAACTAGCTGCCGAAATTCTGAAGGCGGTGGGACCAACACTGAGACAACTCCAGACCTGCTCAAGATAATAAATGTAGCATGGTCAGAAGGTTAAACCCTGGAAGACTGGAGCACGGGTCTCAGTACTCCAGTGTTTAAGAAAGGAGACAAGCTGGATCCATCCAACTATAGGGCTAAAACGCTACGCTCCATACCTAGTAATGTTTTCTGTAAAATGTTCATCGTAAAGATACAGGGAACCATTGATAATCATCTGACAGAGAAACAATGTGGGATTCAGAAGTTTTAGAGGCACCACAGCTGTGTTTGTCGTCAGACACATAATCGAAAGGCTAGAAAAATCAAGGATACCAATCCACTTGAACTATGTTGACCTTAAAGCGGCATTTGATTATGGAGAGAAGCTCTCTGGAAATGTCTGCGGTCCATTGGTGTGGACAATTCCTTAGTTGACCTCATAGATAGTATGTACAAACAAACCAAATGCTCCGTTCAAGGACACTCAAAGTCAGGATCTACATAGCCCTTATCCCTATTGCCACACACGGAGCAAAATCCTGGACTATGCGGAAATCAGAGAGAAATAAACTTTAATGAGGTATTTTCAATGAAGTGCCTCCGGACCATCCTTGGAGTTCACCTAATAGACAGAATAAGGAACGAAGGAATGAGGCAGAGGCTGAACATCCCAAGCACGATATGCGAAGAGATAAATAAACGTCGGTGTGAAATGGTTTGCCCATGTTGTACGCATGCCACATCACCGCCTCCCATACCAAGCATACCAGAATGACTTTGATGCACGCTGACCTCGGGGACGCCCACCTACGAGATGGAAAGACCAAGTCCAGAGCGATGTGGGTTTACCCCTACAAGACGCAGAGCAACAAGTATTGTATTAAGTATTGTGCTAGAACCTTCCAGATGTCAAACGGACAGGAAACGGAGTGAGATACGCTATTGTTATACTAAGCCACTAGATTACGAATTACATAACTTATACCAGACTCACTTTCCATAAAATGCAAATGAGGAACAGACTGCAAAGTGCAGCACACAAGACACCACAATCACCACAGCCAGCAACCGGAAGTCTGTAATACAAAGGTTCCATATGAGATTTGCTTGCACACACAATGAAAACAAAAGCTAATGAAGAAATAGTAAATACAAGAACTGCACGGGCAATTAATCTTACAGAAGTCAAAAAATGCGTAATATTTCATCATCCCGGTTAATTACCGTATTAATTAAAGAGCATTTTGTGTAAAAATGTATTCTGTCAAATATCCCCGCAATTTTTACGGAATTATATTTTGGAATTTGTATTGATTTACTTGGCTTAGCAAAAGGGGAAAACCAGGGAAAATCGTTCTGCGCAAATAGACCAATTGATTGGACGATGAGAGTTTTCCTAATACATCAGACACTTTTTCATTACTCTGCTACAAGATAAAACAACATAAGCCTATACAAGTCTAAGAGTTAGAGTACAAACATTTGTTTTTGCTTGCATCTTTTGAAACATTTATCACTGTGAACTTCAGAATGTCTTCAACCGAATGTACATTGTAATCTTGCGCAATGGTTTATGGAGAGTTTCACTGAATTTGCTTATGCATGCAAATGACTGGCAATATCTTTCAGGGTTCTTACCTTTCCACCGTGGACATAACGGCCTGTCTTCTTTTACCGAATCAACGGAAGATACTACATTTGGAAAGTGATAAAGAAAGTTATATTCCAGGTAATTAATACAATGTTCATGAAAGATTTAAATTACATTTCGTAAGGAACGGTAAAGAAGTACGGTGATTATATGAACAAACTCGGGTATTGTTACATTTTAACAATTTATGTCATTAGTGAGAGGTTTGTTCGTTGGAATTCCGTGCTAAATTATCTTGCATTTGTCTTGTTACACGAGAACCAATCGTGTGCAAGTGCACACCTATATTTTGTTCACTATAATTGCGTTTTAACCACGATTTAACAAAATGTGGCAAAATGTCTTCTGACAGAGCAGACGTAATCAATTGCGTTTTGTAATGATTAATACGTTTTTAAGAAATTAATTTTTAATTAAAATGTATCTTATTTGAGGCCAAAAAATAAATCATGCCAGTATTATGTTTGTTTAAGCACACTTTCAGATGTTTAAATATAGATCATTTTAAATGAGTGCTCATTTTCAAACCATGCATATTTGAATATCCTCATTTTGTTTGTTATTGTTTGATATGTCTATCATTTAAAATGAGTCTGTAGTAGAGACTACATGCTGTCTCTGCGGTCAAATAGATTATAGAGTTGTACGGTTCTGTACTTCCTTTATTATGGTGTTACCGTTGTTATTATTTGTGATTTGCTTGTTTTGACGGAACACAATTTCGATACATCATGCTAGGTGCATCAAGTGACCCATTTTCTTTATGTCTTTTGTAAATAGCATCATGACCTGTTAAGAGGTCTGTAATCCTTTCTTTCCTTTTTTGTTATATTGACTCTATATTGTAAAAATCCAATACGAGTCCCTTTTATTCTTGGTAGGATGCTGGAGAGGCCAGCACACATTTAAACTTAGATTTTAGTTCACGTTTTACGTCCTGTTTTTTGACGTACAACTGACAGGCTGTCAGTTGTTTCGTGCTTTATTTTATTGTTTGTATATTTGTATTTTCCTTTCTTTTGCTAATGTCTTGTACAATTTTCTTCAATGTATTTCTTTCTTCACTCTCTCTAAAGGGCTTTTCTGATAACCACTTTTATAGGGGAACTTTGATCACGAGTATTACTGGTAGTATGTTGTTGTTAATACATTTATTCATTATTTGTTATGACTAGTATGTCAGATTTACCGTTTAATTTAATGTCCAATGATGAATTATTGTCTTTATTTAATACTACACGTAATGATGATCCGGGAGTAATAAATTTCGATAACTATGAGTTAGAAAATTGCTATGATGATTTGATACAAACATTAGATTCATATGATGTTGTAAATCAGACTCCGTCAAAGTATTATACTGAAGATAAAGCTCGTGAGTTTTTTACAGTGTTGCCAAATGATCATTTAGGTATTATGCACTTCAATATTCGTAGTGTCAATAACAATTTTGATCAATTTAAAATACTTATAAATAATATTATGCAAACATCATGTCCTATAATAGGTTTATCAGAAACATGGTTTTCTTCAAATCCATGTGCTTATTTTTCTTTACCAGGTTTTAATTTAGTAGAAAATAGTCGAGTCAATAAACGTGGAGGTGGGGTTGCATTCTATATACCAGAATCTTTGAAATTTGAAATTAGAGATGAGTTAACTTATATGAATTCTACCCTTGAATCATTGTTTATTGAAGTTGAAAATCCCTGCGGGAAGAATTTTCTTTTTGGAATTATATATAGACCTCCTCAATCTCCCCATGATGATTTTTTAAATTCGATTCATACTATCCTTAATAATAATCAATTTGTAAATAAAATTAAATAAACTTAGATACTCTTTTCCACCATCAATTTTGCAATTATTATATTCTACACTAATTTTACCCCACTTAAATTATGGTATTCTTGCTTGGGGGAATGCTGCTGCATGTCATATTGAAAAGGTTCTGTTGTTACAAAAGAAGGCAGTAAGAATAATAGATAATGTAGATTTCATTGCTCATACCAATGTGATTTTCATGGAAAAATGTATATTGAAGATATCTGACTTATATACCTATAATCTTTGTCAGTTTATGTACAGTGTTAATAATGGTGAAGCTCCTACTATTTTTGAAAATATGTTTAATAGAAATAATAGTTATCACAGCCACTCTACAAGACAATCATTACTATTTCATTTACCATTGTTTAGATCTCTGTCTGCACAAAGAACGTTTTTGTTTACTGGCCCCAAAAGTTGGAATTCACTGGAAAAATCCTTGAGGGAAAGTGCCACTTTGAGTGCATTTAAAGCTAAGTTAAAGAAATATTTGATAAATCAGTACAAATAACATTTATACGCTATCATGATTTTGCTTTAATGTATGTTGTTGTTTGTGTTGATTAAGCGACACTGATATTTATACTTATAGACTTATACACTTTATGTATCATTGGATATATTTGTACATATTTGTTCATACTTGAAATGATTATAATGATCATGATAATGACATACATGTATTAAGTATTCCCTAAAAATTACATTGTTCTTCTGACTTGCCCTTCTTCAATTCCTCTCTTCTATCCCTTTCCCTATTCTCGCACATTATGTTTCTATATAATGTGTTTTTTTCTGTTGTTTGTTGTTGATTTATATAGATTTTCATTGTTGATTGATATTGCTTGTTCATGCGAAAGTATGACATGCTACAAATATGCAGTATATTCAGTATATAATTATACGTAATTAAATAGCATGTCATTCATTATACATTTGTTATATTTTTAATCGTAGTATTGCTTAACCATTTCAGGGGCCTTTCAAATCACAAGCCTTGCTTCCAAGATTGGCTCCTCCACATTTTCATCGAAATTTATTTCATAATCTGTATGCATTTATATGTTATTAATTACTACTTTGATCAGCATATATGTATTAATTGTGTATCCTATGTTAAACAACCATTTTGTTACATATATCGCTTGAAATATTGATCCCATTATGTTGTTTACTGTTTGTTTTGAAAATGTGGAAATAAAATACGAATAAAACCTTCGCATTCATGGAACATTTATATAATGTTTTATCTTTCCAGAATTATCAGTGTCAGAGAATGTCTCGAGGGTTTGCCGAAGATAATTTATGCTAACAATATTCACATGTTAAAATAATTAGCTCACCGTTGTACATCTCCTATGCTATTATTCCTTAGCAGAAAGATTTGATGACTTCATCTGTATTACAAGGTATCACCACATGCATTTCCACATTGCTTTTGTTGGACCGGACAAACGAGTCTTCGACAGCTTCAATGACCACTCAAAGTCAAATAATATCTCAACGTTTTGCAGGAGACGCCTTAGTATAAAATATAATACTCCAATGATTTCCTTACCGGTACACAACTGATAAATTGTCCTTCCTCCGCAGAAAGACGGAATCCCTTTATCGGCACTACACGGAAACGTCCAGAAAGCTTTTGTTGGACAGGATAAACGAGTCTTCGACAGCTTCAATGACCACTCAAGGTCAAACAATATCTCAACGTTTTGCAGAAGGCGCCTTAGTATAAAATGTAATAGTACAATGATTGCCTTACCGTAGTAAAGATGATAAATTGTTATTTCTCCGCAGAAAGATGGAATCCCTTCATCGGCACTACACGGTATCCCACAGAAACGTCTACTACGCTTTTGTTAGACATAGGACATACGAGCCTTTCACTTCTAAAATGACAATACAAGGTCATGCAATATTTCAGAGACTTGCAAAATACGCTTAAGTAAACAATAATGAGCTTACCATTGTATAGCAGATAGGATTTCCGTCCTCCGCAGAAAGATGGAATCCCTTCATCGGCACAACACGGAAACGTCCTGAAAGATTTTTTTATTTGGACAGGACAAACGAGTCTTCGACAGCTACAATGACCATTCAAGGTCAAACAATATCTAAAAGTTTTGCCGAAGAAGATTTAGTATACGATAATGATGTAACAATAATAATCTTACCGTTGTAAAGCTGATAGGATGCTTTTCCTCCGCAGAAAGATCGACTGCCTTCATTTGAATTACACGGTATGCCACATAAACGTCCACATAGCCTTTGGTGGACATGACATACGAGTGTTCCACAGGTACAATGACGACCCAAGTGTAATCCTGCAACAGACTGGGATGTTGTATCATATGTAATGCATGTCAATGAACAGACGTCTATCGTCATCTGCGAACTTGTGAAGCTGAACTCCGGCTGAAGGCACGTTTCGTTGAAACATCCAAGATACGAGAAATCTGTATGGTGAAGGAAATGAGCAGAAACTACATAACTCCATATGTATAGTGAAACTGGCTAAACATGCTTAATGGTACCATGAACGCTAAAGTGTGGATAATATTTACAATGATATATATTGTAATATCACTTTTCATCTTATAGCTCAAGTCCTTAATTTTTTTTTAGATATCAAGTATTAATAAAAGCAAAATTTATGCTAGTAAGATTTGCATTTTAATAAATAACAATATGCATTAAAAATGATTCACCTTCTTACTTCATATTCATTTGTTTGCGGGTAAGCTAAATATTGTTACTTTAATTTATTTGTGTTTACTAGTAACAATAGAACAAGTAACATACAAATATATATATACAAAGTTCGATATGCTTCCACTTGATAGCGAATTAAATCATAAAGCAATACACTCATTCGACGAATAAGTTTTGTGTTTTCAATTGTAATCGAAGATATATGATTAATTTCTTTTTAATTTCAAATTCAATTAGGTGCAATTGTTTAGCAGCCATTTATATAAAAAATTAAATTGAAAATAAATGTATATTTATACCTGCTGAGATGTAACCCCTTTTCCCTGATTCGTTGCATCCTTCTTCTTGGGTTTTTATCTGACAATCACAAGTAGAAAGAAGTGTAATGGAGGCCAAAACAGCACACGCACGTGAAGACAACATCTTTTAAAATACCTGATCATTCTTTGAAACTTTTCGAATAGTATAATACATTCACTGGATGTATTTGAGCTTCATACATCATGGCGTGAAGTTATAATCGTCATATTCATTTAACCCATTGCCTAAGCGATCCTGGTGGGTTATGCACAAAGTCTACGCGGATATAGAATATCGAAGGGAATGGGTTCATTCTTGACGACTGTATTGTCTTTGCGTGTTATTGCCGATTTATATAAATCATGAGTGCAGAATGGATTGATCATTGTTCAAGTTAATAAATTGCCTTTGCGGTTTAGTTTCTACATGGAATTGATCATCAAATCGCGATGATACAAAAGTAATAAATAGCAATGTTAGACAGTTTTATATCCATACTTAATTCACCAGCACATCACATTATTATACACATAATTAACTTTTAACGTGCCAGGGATTTTAATGCTCTATGGCATTTATGTGCATTGTAACTCGCACAAATGCGAGCTTGGCACGTTAGGAGTTAAGTAAAGTGGGGACATCTGTGTTGATATGATGAGAGCCCATGGGGGTGCAGACAGTTTTCCGTATTAGATGGCAGGGGGAAGGGCTGAATGAGTTGTTTGTATGTTGTCCTCCTCTATGTCTTGACATACATGCCATTGAAATGAGCCGACTTTTTCCCACGATCAGAATGATCTAATATTTGCGCCCACCCAAATGGGTGGAATTAGCTCATGACGTTGCCCAAATATGAGCTGAGTTTGGCTCAGAAATTACATGAACTCGAGAGCCTGCTTTTTTAATGTTTTTTTTTTATGTGTTTTTTGACGATGATGTAAAACAATGTAGCAAGCTTTTTTTTTTTTCTTCCGAGGGAGCAAATTTTGTATATTATGTTTTCTAATTAATTAAACTTTTAAGAATTTAATTTGATTCGATTCATCTTCAGTCCGCCTTCACCTCCGGAAAATATTCGGAAGTGTTGAAGAAGACGCGTTAGTATAAAATGGGGATGGTACAAAGATTTGCGTACCGTTGTATAACTGATAAACCGTCGGCACCGCAGAAAGTTAGGCCTTCATCTCCAAAACACGGTACCCCACAGAAATGTTCACACAGCTTCTGTTGGACAGGGCATACTAGTCTTCCACAGCTGCAATGATCACCATTAATTAATCCTGCTACCAACTGTGTTATTGTAATGCGTGTGCTGCATGTTGACAAACATGTGTCTATTGTCATCTGTACTGAATTCCGGCTGAAGACACGATTCGTTGAAGCATCCAAGGTATGGGAAATCTAGTATATGTTGTAGCAAATTGACCAGAAAATATAATTATCGAAATATAGGAAAATGGCTATGATTTACATGACAATTAATGTATGGACGTTCCATCATATTCAACAGGAATTTTGTGGATCATGTGTTCAATAGCACTTGATAGATTTATATAATATATTACAATTAAGAACTGCACGAGCATAATGGTTCCTTGTTGTAAGTAAGCTATGAATGTTAAGATTATGTTGTTTGTTTTTTATTAAAGAAAATCTGGAATATACAATTAAAACAATAACACATTTTTACTAAAATATCCATGTATTTTGTTAATTTAGTTGCATTGTTAGTTCTTTGTATATGATCACATTTATAGCACTAATGTGTAACATGTTTTGAGTTACCTACTTGCATTTTCTTGAGAGGATCAAGAATAACTATATTAGGAAAAATGAGAATAAAAACAATATTACTACCTTCCGATTTGAATGCCCATGACATGCTTGAATCGCTACATCATTCGTCTTGGTCTTGCTTCCCAACAGAGAAAAGAAGTATGATGAACAAAACACATATGTGTGACGAGAGCATGTTTTAAAAACATGTGAAATACCTGTATATCCTCGTTTGACAACTTGTAAAATAACAAATATATCGCACATTCACTAGATGTCTTAAAACTTCATCTACGTAACTAGTATATTGCGGGATATTATTGAGTTCGTTTGTAAACTTTAATTCAAGGATGTTGCAACTCTAGATAAAATGCATGTGAATTGACTTTGCAGAATTAGACCACCAACATTGTTCAAGCTATTTGTTAAGTGTTATAAATCATGTCGATCGCTATGAAACAAACGTAATAAATCGTTATGGACAATTATAATACAAGCGTACCTATCATTATAACTAGCAATTTCCCAGCGAATTAAAAAATAAATAATTGATGACAAATACAAATATTTTTTTTTTATTGCATACCACTTTATGATTAATTCACAAAGGACCAATTATAGTATAAAGAACAACTACCGCGATAATACATAAAATTAGAAACAGAACTTTGTTTAATTGCATATCACTTCTGGGTACATTAAATCATGGAACAATAGAATGTAGTACAAAAGATTATTACACAATATATATGAAAGTAATGAGAAGAACATGAAACAAAAATAGCCTAGGACATGGCGCATAACCTCTTACGGCCTCTTGCGGCCAGGGAACAAACATAATAAAGTACATGACAAGGCCAATCAATCGAATACAAACTGCTCAGATCCAATTAATCACATGCATTGTGTCCCTTGTCTTAGCATGCTTAGTGGATGTGAATCACAATAAATATCACGTTATACCTTTTCTATCATTGTTATGAACACAAATCATCATGGAATTGTATCGGAACGTACTGAACTAAACAATCACATTCCCCAAAATATAAATAAATAAGAACATAATATACATATTGTTCTTCCACACCATCGAGCCATCTCATGATCTCATCCTTAAAGGGACTGTCCGCCTTTTGCAAACCAAATTTCAAAAGTTGCGAGGTTATTGTCTTATATGAAAGAAAATGTCATTGAACACCATGCCTAAACAAATTAGGGCTTGAAATCTCTTTTTCGTGGAGTTAAAGGCCTCACAATAATAAAACGACACAGGGCGTTTAAATGTGCATTATACGAGTATTCACCCGGTGCGAAATTTCGCTCTCAGCGCATTCCACGGAATACCACGTTGCTGTGCGTGACCACTACGTGACCCGCGCACAGATTGTGATCGAACAAAGGCGTAAGCGAATACTAATCAAAATAACCAAAACTCGCCATAACGTTTCACTAAGTTAGCCGTGATCTCCACCACGGTGGAAATCAACTCAACCATTTTAATAGCTTTTGTCAACATTCCATGCCCTGTTAACTGCCCCCCGAGACCTAGTGGTATTATAGAGATAATCTCCTCCGGTTACAC
The DNA here is from genome assembly GCA_037951105.1 of Echinarachnius parma. Taxonomy (NCBI): domain Eukaryota; kingdom Metazoa; phylum Echinodermata; class Echinoidea; order Clypeasteroida; family Echinarachniidae; genus Echinarachnius; species Echinarachnius parma. The sequence goes on from JBAMJV010006540.1 coordinate 124,998, forward strand.
GCAGTAAACCGAAAAGAACGGTGTAAACGGTGATAAAATTCTACTAGAGGCACGAATCTCTCAACCTCTCCTCAGGCCTGAGAAGCGGTTATTTTCTAACTTGGGTGAAACGTAATGCTAAAAGTGACTACATGTAATTGTATATTCTTCATTTTCGAGACATTTTCCGTGACATACCTTTACAAATGTCGGCTTCACAATACCTTGACAAGAATAGGTACAATTTTGTTGTAATATTATGCTTAATCAGTAAGTACAAATTGTTGTAATATTATGCTTAATCAGTTAAACTCCTTTACTGACCGATATATAGTTTGGTGCAGGGGCGCATTCGTTTTTCATTCGTAGAATCCAAATTACAGGGCTGTTCGATATGAATTTGTTTGTGTGTGTTACATTCATCCTCATCCGTCTACTGGGAACGGTTCAGACGATTTGTAAAAGGCGGACAGTCCCTTTAACTTACCTCTCCCACTGCTTCCTTAAACCATACCATTCACACTATAATGATTCCAGATGGGTGAAAATAAGGATACCAACAAAAATAATGTTATATTACTTGGTCAAATAAATGTAATGTTAACATATGTTATTATATTACACGGAAGAGCCGCGATATATCGACAGAGGAACATGTTTGTTTAGACTGTTGGCAACCAATGAAAGCGATGCTATCGATTGCAGGTGTTATAATTATTACATGCTGCAAGAGAGACTGTATTATGACGTCACAATGAGAGAGAGAGATAGAGAGATGCTATTATGACGTCACAATGGCGAAGAGCCACATTTTCTAATCGAGCTCAGAGATGCTAAAAGTGTAAAGATGTGTTACTTTTGTCATATAACATAGCATATGTTATTCTTTGTTGTAGGGAAAATCCCTCCACCACCAGTTAACATCTATATAATATTAATAAGAACATCCTATTAATATGACCATACAATTATTAACATACAACACAAACAGCACAATTATATGACATTTGATGTCATCAAATTACATAGTATTAGATTATAATCTAAATACCGTATACATATACATGTATATATTGTACAAATCAATTAAATAAATCTAGAAGAAGTACGTTAAACATACCCACATATAAAATATAATAGGTATACAGAAATTTTTTTTTTAAATTAGCATTCGATTAGGGACTATATTTCTCTTTCGCTCCCTCTCCTTTACTTTCCTTTTTTTCTATTGCGCCTGAGAATAGTGTTCACAAGAGTCATGGCGCATTATAAGTGCTCTATATTATTATGTATTATTATATAATAATAATAATAATAATGTATGTATAATAAGCATATCACATATGTATATATATGCTGTAAGAAATTAAAACAAATTTAAACAAAGTTCAGCATACTATATTGCGTATGCATACTATCAAGTACAACTAATATGTATGTAAAATAATTCATTATTCATTAGAACTTTATTTGCACCAAGGTGTTTTTACACTAGTCTCAAACGATGGAACTAAAATATATATATATTCTTTAGGGACACTTCGGATTGCAGCAAAATAGTAAGCGTCCAATTATTAATAAAACATTATTACAAATAAGTAATTCAAACATATACCTAAACTGACCAGAAATATAATATGATTGAAAATGAGCAAAGAAAGTGGGATTCCAGCGGGAAACATCCCGAGACCTCTGTATTGCTAGACCGGCGCTCTTACCAACTGAGCTATAGAACATCCTTTATTCGGTGTTCGTCCCAGAAACCCCTTAGCTTTCATTCCTCGAATAGTCAGAAGCTATTATGAACCTGACATAAACCAGAAGGATATAAATCAACTGGAGAATATGCGAGGGAACACCGAAGTGATGCAGCTTTTTTGTATAATTAATTAAAACATAGACCAGAAATATAATATGACTGAAAAAGAGCAAAGCACTTTCTTTGCTCTTTTTCAGTCTTACAAATATGTAATTGAAACTAATGAAACAGCTCAGCTATAAAATGTACTATGAAGTGCTATGAAGTGTTTCAACATAGGTGATTAATTTGTTTGTGTGTATTCTTGTAGGTTTACAAATTATAGATTGATAAGGACAGCTTATAATGTGATGATGTTTATTCTGAGATGTTCGTTTATGATATATTGCTATGCGTAATTTATGTTCATTATTGCGTTACACTAGTAATGAGTGTAAGACAATACCTTTCTCTTCGAGAGGTTTTTAGATTATAGTTATGTATTCACTCGTATGTTTAACAATACCACACTTACGGTCATTGGTCATTATTCATTTAAAGCACTATAACCGCATTAAACAAACCGTCTATTCAAACAAGTATTCGATAATTTCTTGTCTTCTATATGTTATATACATGTTAGTTATGTAGGCCACAAGGGCCATATGCTGGAAATCTAATTCACCACTCATCTGATTAATATATCTTTACTGATGTGCAGTTGATATGTTCTCCACCATCACCTTTCTCGGGTGCTGCAGCTACAGTAATGTCCACAGGTTTCATGTCCATATAACCATAATCGTTCAACTGCAGTCCAGCAGAACTACCTTCTATGTGCACCGCCCCCTTCTCATTAGAACATAATTCGTACAAGTTGTAATCGAGCTCCGCGTTCTCCTCCATGGTAGCCTTTGCAACAGCTTCCTCTATCTCACCCAGAGAACCTGTGTGTGGTGGAGACGAGTCCATCCCTCTGTCTGGATGACTTTCATGCTCGTTTGCGGTCGATTCACTCCGTTGACTTGTACGATATTTGTTCTTGCGTCTGTTAATTATGCAAGAAAAGTAGAATAATAATTAAATGTCCATAATAAAAAATTGCACATGAGACATAAATGTAGTGGTGATGAAAGATACGTTCGTTTGTAGAAGTTAATCATATGCAACACCAATTTCCTAGCCAAAATGAGTTTGAGTTTAAGCTAAGGTAAATTGTTGCCTGCTAACATGAATAAAGTCTTAACGAATGGCATGTATCTAAAACAAGACCTACCTTCTATACAGTGCAAAGGAGAAACACATTGCGCAGTGCAGCACACAAGACACAGCAATCACCACCATGACCACAGTCACCAGTCGGACGTCTGTAAGGCAAAAGTTTCATAAAGTATTTTAATTGCACACAATACAACATGTCAAACACACGAATGAAAGAGTATACTAACTAGAACAGATTCCTTCCATTGAAAGCAAATATTTATTATTCCAAAAATAATGATAATTTTCGTGTTGATATTCCCTCTCAATCGCATTGACAGTCGATGAGAGGATCTGATGGGGCAGTCACACATGAGGCTGCGATTAGCTGCCATTATCTGCGAATACACGATATAACCTATGAAGGGCGAATCATGTCAAAAACAATCAAACGTCACAATCCAATGCAATTTTCACAATAATCTCGGCCTAATTCTCATTTGTCGCCACAGATGAGTAGTATCTTTTATGTTAGTTTTTCAAATCCAGGCTTACTGAGCACGTTAAATTAGATCTAAGATCTATTTAACTAAATCCACTGATGGCTATACAGGGGAATTAGACCGCCTTTATTGCAATTTGCATTCTGTTGTGACGTTTGATTATTTTGGACATGATCTGCCCTCCATAACTTCTATCGTTTATGTATCGCAGCTCGTACGTGGCAGCCCATCGCAGCCATCGTGTGACCACATCCTTAGGTTACTGATTTTTTTAAATGTTTATTAGAACAATTATCCGACCGTTATTTTAGTTTTTATATATAAAGTTTCATACAGAATGCATATTTACGAGCTTTTACCTTCCCACCATGGAGATGAAGTGTCTTCTTTTGTTGAATCAACGGATGATACTGCATTTGCAAAGTGATAAGTAAAGTTAAGATACAGCTTATTAATATAAGTATCGTAAGCTGATGAAACGATATTTCGTATAAGAAACGATTTACAAATAGAGAAATCTGTAAGACAAATTGTTCTTTAAGATATTTGCACACGAAACAAAAATTAAAGCCAAAAACACACTAACGAACTTAAAAGTGTACTAAATAAAAATTCATACCTAGCATTGAAGGCAAACGGTATTAGATTAATTCGTGAAATAATGAAAATTGTCATTTTAAAGGTATAGTGAAATCCCGGCTTTGATTCAGGTTTATAGCTTTGAATATGTGCCTATATTGATATACCACACTCTTTTTTTCAAAGAAATCCTTAAGTTGGGCAAAAAGGTAAATTTCATGCAACTTTTGGGGTTTTTTTCGCATCGGCGTTCCATACTCCTAAAAAAGTTATTTATAGCGGAGCGCGCGTGTGTGTACGTGCCCATCGGGCCATGAAGTCACATGAGGACCACAACACGGAGTTCAAAGTTTGAACGTGCATGGTTTACATGTAGAGTCTTTGACTTGCTAGTAAAACAAACTGCTTGGAAATTGAGGCTTAACTGAAAATGCATAAGAAATGCTTTGTAGCAGGATGCACCAACACATCTGAGTGTGGATCCTTCATGATATAAACTTAAACAAATGTTTGCAAATATTGAGAAAAAAAATCGAAATAATATCTCTCTGTCAACGTGAGTAGATGCACTCAGCGTGTACGTCTACTGCGATTGTCCTTATGTGACGTCACAAAGATTACGTCATTTTTCTTCGCCCGGACTCAATTTGTTTACGGGGGTTCCTAAAGTGAATTTACAAGTTGATTTTGTTTTATTTTACCGGGTTTTCCCACGAGGAAAATATGTTTTTATTAGGAATCTTCATGAAAATCTACCTTAGATACAGTAAAACACAATTTTGAGGTAGTTTTCTTGTCTGTGGAGCTTTAAGTTTCCCCGTCCACGTGGTTTATAGTACTGAATGTCGATGAGTCAGAATACTCGTCGGTAGCATCTAAGATCGCTATTTGTTAAAGAGAACAATTATACGGCCGTTATTTTTGTTTTATATTTCATGTCTCACGCAGAATACAAAGAAACGAGCTTTTACCTGTCCACCGTGGGGATGAAATGTCTTCTTTTGTTGAGTCGATGGATGATACTGCGTTTGGAAAGTGATAGGAAAAGTGAATTGCAGATAATCAATATTCCGGCTATTATCTTGATAGGAAGAAATTATGCTTCATTACAAACGGTTGACGAGTATATATCAATCTTAGGACAAACCAATATTTCATTCATGTACTCTGTGAGTGTTTTTATTTGTATTCGTAAGTGCTTTTTATGGTTGAAATTCCGCGTGCATCTACATTTGGCACTAAACAAGTGAGTGAATATGTTGGTTTCAAGACAAATTGTGTTCTTCAACAATGATGTAGACTATGATGTGGTAGATCATGTTTGTTCGGGCAGTATACTTTAAACAATTATGTTTTCTAATGCGTTACAACCTTTAAAAAACTATTTAATAATTCAGCTTTTAAAAATGTAACTATATAACAGGCCGCCTTCGCTTTCCTGGGAAACACACATTTACGTCTCAACAACATGTCTCCAAGCTTTCCAGAAAAAGCTTTTCAGAAGATATAATAATGATGCAATACAATGCGTGCATACCAATGTAAAGCTGATATTATATCATTCCTCTGCGGGGGGCCTTCATCTGTTACTACATGGTCTCCCATTGGAACGCCCACATAGCTTTTGTTGGGCAGGGCATACAAACCTTACATTCAATTTCAAATAGTATCTAAAAAGATGTGCAGAAGACGCCTTGCAATCGTTATTATATACAATGTGATGGTACAATAATTTCCTTACCATTGTATAGCTCAATGGATGCTGATTTCCGCTGAAAGATTATATGAGCTTTCCCCTAAAGGTTTTTCATGGGTACAGTAACCACTCTTATGTAAACTTGCAGCCGACTGCGTTTAAAAAAAATGATGGTCATTTATTTGCTTACCGTTTTATACCTGATATGATGGCATTCCCCCTAGAAAACGATGGAAGGCCTTCATCTGCACTCCACCATATCCACGGTATCCCACAGAAACAGCCTCCAAGCTTTCTTTGGGGAGGACATAATCGAGTGTTCCACATGAACAATGGCCATTCAATGTCAAACAATACCTCAAAGTTTTGCAAAAGACGATTTTAATTAGTATAATATAAACTGTAAAAATTAAGTTAAAATGATTATAGCTTACCGCTGTATTACTGATAGATATCAGCCCTCCACACAAAACGTTGTCGTCTTCATCTGCACTACACCGTATTCCCCCAAAACATCCACATAGCGTTTTAAGACAGGTCATACAAGTCTTCCACAACTATAATGACCATTCAAGCTCCAACAATATCCCATTGTACTAACTCATTGTAAATGAGTTAGTACAATGGTTATCTTACCGTTGTATAGCTGAACGATGAAATCCCTTAATCGGCACTACACGGTATCCCACAGAAACGTCAATAAGGCTTTTGTTCGGCAGGACACACAAGCCTTCCACAGCTACGGTGACCATTAAAGGTCAAATAATATATCAAAGCTTTACAGAAGATTCTTAAGTATAATATAAAATGTACATATTCAATTTAAAACTATTAGCCTATCGTTGTATAACAAATAGGCTGTTATTACTCCGCAGAAAGATCTGATGCCTTCATCTGCGACACACGGTATCCCACTGAAACGTCTACATTGCTTGTGTTGGGCAGGACATACAAGTTATACAAGCCTTTTACAGCTACGGTCACCATTGAAGGTCAAACACTACCTTAAAGCTTTGCAGAAGACGCTCAAATAGCATACACCATTATAGTAGTAACATGATTTCCTTACCGTTGTATAGCTGATAGGATATCGTCCTCCGCAACAATTTGGAAGGCCTCGATCTCCTCTACACGGTATCCCACAGAAACAGCCACCAAGATTTTGTTGGGAAGGGCATAATGTTCCACGATGCAATGACCATTCAAGGTCAAGCAAAAGACGCTTTACTATACAATAATGATGTCGCGATGATTTCTTACCGTTGTATAGCTGATATGATGTCCGTCCTCAGCACGAAGATCGAAGGCCTCCGAAACTCGACAACCCACAGAACCGTCCAATTAGCTTATGTTAGGAAGGGAAATGCAAGGCTTCCACAATGCAATGACGATTCACGGTCAAACAATATCTCACAGTTTTGCAGAATTTAATTATAAGTGAACAATAATTACGGTACAATAATTTCTTTACCGTTGTATAGCTAATAGGATGGCATTACACGGTATCTCACAAAAACGTCAACATAACGAACGTTAAATGGGCAGGGCATATGAGCCTTCCACAGTTACGATGAAAATTAAATGTGAAAAATATCCCAAAGCTTGCATTTTAGAATAAACATGTTTAACAATGAAATCCTTACCGTTGTATAGCTGGACGGATGTTTTTCCTCCACAATTATAGCGTATGTCTGCGCTACAAGGTACCCCACAAGAATGTCTACATAGCCTTTGGTGGACATAACATACGAGTGTTCCACAGGTACAATGACGACCCAAGTGTAATCCTGCAACAGACTGGGATGTTGTACCATATGTACTGCACGTCGATGAACAGACGTCTATCGTCATCTGCGAACTTGTGAAGCTGAACTCCGGCTGAAGGCACGATTCGTTGAAACATCCAAGATACGAGAAATCTGTATGGTGAAGAAAATGAACAGACACTACATGACTACAAATATAGTTATACTGGCTAAATTGTGCCATGAATTTGTTTTAGCACGCATTTAATTTAATTTATGAACAAACAAGCGATTTCTCAAGAAAAAACATATTATAAAAATAGAAAATGAAATAAATATATTTATACCTTTTGAGATGTATCTCCTTGCATCTCCGTTGCATCCTAACTCCTGTGTTGTTATCTGACAATCACAAACAGAAATAAATGTAATGGAGGCCAAAACAGCACACGCACGTGAAGAGAACATCTTTTGAAATAACTAACCCTTCTGTGAAATATTTCCAAATAGCATATATCCATTCACTGGACGTATTTGAACTCCAATTCATAGCATTGCGCGACATTAGTCTTAACCTCATAGTTAACCCATTGCCTAGGTGAACCTGGTGGGTTATGCACAAAGTATATGCGAATTTAGGATATCGAAAGAAACGGGTTTATTCTTGACGACTCTATAGTTTTGCGTAATATCGCCGATCCATATCAATCACGGGTGCAGAATGGATAGATCGTTGCTCAATTTAATTGTCTTTGCGGTATGGTTATTACGTACAATTTATCACCAATTTACGATGATACAAAAGCAATACAAAACAATAATGGGCAATTGAATATCCATACTTACCACGAACACATTATTATAGACATTAAAGTGAGGACATCTGTTTTGATTGCATTATGATAGCCCATGAGGGTGCAAACAGTTTTCTGTATATGGGATGAAGGGGGAGAAGCTGACGGGATTGTCTGTATGTTGTCGTCATCCATGTCTTGAAAAAAAAGAAATGAGCCGACTTTGTCCCACAATCAGAATGAGCTAATTTTGCCCCCGCCCAAATAGGCTGAATTAGCACTATATGATGTTGCCCAAATATGAGTTGAGTTTGACTCAGAAATTACATAAACTCAGACTGTATTTGTTGGTTTAACTCTTTGGGATGTGCACCCCCTCTCCCCCTGCATTCACCCACCTCGAATCCCTATAAATATAGTCACAATAGCGAGCTGTAAGGTTAGGGAAACTGTTGAACATTATTTATCATATTTTAGTATGTATGAATGCGAGAGTGAGATGATGAAAACATAATTAAATCAAAGTATATTCAGTTTACAAGTACATGTATTATTACAGCCAGACGTAATAAGTATAGTTATGAAGTTAAAAACAGAATAAATAATTGTAGAGAGCTGTAGAATGATATACAAACTTATTATATGTATAAGATATCATAGTAATGTGGATATGTTTTATAAAAGCTTTCACAAATTTCGTAATTGTATTTTTGTTTCGTACTAGCACACTAACTGGTGACGGGTTACACATTTTTAAATTATGCTCCAAATTAAAGTGCTTACAGTATAATGTTTTTTTTTTCTTCTCATTATTATTGATTTTGATAAGTATACATTCCGGATCAATGATTCCTGTTCAATGCATATACCTCGGTAAAAACATCACCCTTGAAAATGAAACGGCAGGAGAAGTGCGAAGAAGAAGAATACAGCTAACTTGGGGGACATTTGAGAAACTCAGCATCATAATAATTCAGAGATGAGAATCTTTCAATCTCCCTCAAAAGACAAATCTTCAATCAGTGTATAATTCCGGTACTTTCCTACGGGGCAGAGACTTGGGCAACAACTAAGAAATTGGAAAAGAATCCTAAAGTCACAGAAAGAGCACTGGAGAGGATTGTGGTAGGAGTTAGAAGAAGAGACAAGGTAAGAAATAAAGTATGTACATGTATACAGATCCTTTGAAATGAACAGATAACTATCCAACCATCGTTTTAGGTAACATTGTGTTACGTTGAATTATGGCAAGTTCTTGGTTATTACTTCCAGAAATAGGAATAATATAGCCATAGATGTTGGAGGTAAATAATTTGTATTATTATCATTCGTCTTCTTTAATATCAGAGAATACCTCAAATGATACATTCTCACCTGTCTATAATATAGCAGCCAACATGCCAGTATAGTGCCCACCAAACAAGATCCCCTGCAGAGAAAAAAAGAGAACCTGTCTATAGAGGTCACCTGTCTACAGGGTTCACATGCCGTGTTTCCTTTAGATGGTCACTATTCACAGGTTTGATTTTCACGGATTTCGATGAATTCATTTGTTATCATCATTATTTAGTATTTACTCAATGATCTTAATTATTGTTTGAGGGTTCCACATATTTACTGCTTTACAGAGTATCCCTTTGTTTCTAATATACATTCCTTCCTTTGTTAAATGATTGTTATTTATAATGTACATTTCGTTGGAAACGAAAGTAAAACCTCGAAATTGAAATGTAATCGTACACCAAACAACTTTCCTCTGTACCTGCAAGAAGTGTGTTCAAGAGAGTGGTTAGTTTCTGGGAACAGAACATATTGTATCGCCTTATATCAGGAGCATTCTAGAATGTGTTAAGTGATGGATGTGTTACAGTAGACAAGTGTCCAGTAAGGTACACTCCCGCTAAAGCGGGATCGCTTATATTCTCGACTTTCCGTGACCTACGGAGCACACCGTCAGCTGTATTCTCGTTTCAGACTGTATGAATTATTAACAATGCCACTAACAATGCACATGCACATGTTACAAGGTCATCTGCAGGACCCAGCAACACACTACCTCTTGGCACACTGCCCTCTCTTGGCGATATTATGAACAAACTGACTGTGATGGGGGAGATTTGACAGATGTGCGAAGCGGTCAGGCGCAGGTTGTGGGATCAATCACCTTCCTCAGTCTTGCAGTCTTGCAGTCTTGCAGCGAGTGCAGAGGGACGTTGACATCAACGACATCGATGTCGTCCATCGACTGGGCCAGCCAGACCACATCCGGCAGGTCCATCACCGGCAACCGAGGACCCAGCCCCGCCCAATCATCGTCCGCTTTGCCACTCGCAGGGTGAGAGACAAGGTGTTTGCCCAACGCAAACAGCTGAAAGAGACAAACATCAGCGATCTGGGTCTTGGCCTGAGGGGAGATGGCAACATCTTCATAAACGAGAACCTACTCCCCGCTACGAAGAACCTCTTGTACATAGCCAACAGGGCAAGGAAGGACAAGGGATACAAGTTCCTGTGGACGTCAAACGGCAAGATCCTCGTGAAGAAATCTGCGAAGACACTAGCCATCGTCCTCACCACTGATGCCGATCTTGAAAAGATTAAGTAAAACTTTCGAAGAACGAAATGCAGACTAAAACTTTATTATCATGTTTGATGAAACAGAGTCTGTATTAACATCATGTCAGTATTTTAGTCTAAGCCCAGAAGTATTCAATTCTACATTTAAAGATTTTCCAAAAGATTCGTTGAACTTTTCGCATATTAATATTCGATCCCTAAATAAAAATTTTGATCACTTTAATCTTTTTTATGATTCTGTGCTTAAGCATAAATTTAGTATTATAGGCCTCTCGGAGATTTGGCAATTACATGAGGATACTGGATTTGGAATAAATGGCTATAATTTTGAGTATAGAAGTCGTGTAGCTGGCAGAGGAGGAGGTGTGGCTGCATTTATTAAGTCCGAGTTTATTTATGAAATTATTGACATGGATGTGCACCATGCCGAATCTATATGGATTTATCTTCATGTGGATGATAAAATTGTTGTTGTAGGCATAATATATAGGAAACCTAACACCGACTTGAAAGAATTTCAGGAAAGTCTGGTTGATACACTATATAAGTTTAAGTTGGATAGACGCCATTGTGTGTTAATGGGTGATTTCAATATTGATTTGCTTAATATAACTCACAATGTAGTTGACGGATTTGTGACACGATTACAGTGCTTTGGTCTAGAACAGATTATTGTAAATGCAACTCGTAAAACTGAGTTTACAGAAACTTTGATAGATCACATTTATACTAATTATAGTGCTGGTAATAATTATGCAGGTATATTATTGACGGATCTATCAGATCATTTCCCTATATGTGCTTTCTTTGAAAATATGACTTTTAATAAAGTGTTAGGATGTTCAGTTAAAGTACGAGATTATAGAAATTTTGATAAGGCTAAGTTTATTGCTGACCTTGCAGATGCGTCTTGGCAAGAAGTATATAATTGTAGAGAAGTGGACAGTGCATATGAAAGGTTTTTGAAAATATTTGGAAGTGTTTGTAATGAATATGCACCATTTGTGGAAAGGAAAAATAAGAAGAATGTGAGTAAACCTTGGATTACAAAGTCAATAATGAAATGCATAAAACGCAAACATAGACTTTATTCTAAGGTTTTAGAGTCTAGATTTAATACTAATGTTTATGACAAGTATAAGCGGTATAGGAATCTGTTAACATCTGTTCTAAGGAATGCCAATAAGTTATACTATGGTCGTCTGTTTAGAAAGTACGAGGGTAATTCAAGTAAAACATGGAAAACAGTTAATGAATTGCTTGGGAAACAGGATCAGACTAGGAAAGTTGTTGATAAATTACAAGTTGAAGTAGATGGTACATTTCAGGATTATAGAGAGCCCCAAGAAATAGTTGATATATTTAATGATTTTTTCGTGTCGGTTGGGCCAAGGCTGGCAGAAAAGATTAATGAGTTGCAATGTGAACAAAGTTATAAGGATTACTTAGGAGAACCTCTTAGAAATTCCTTGTATTGGTCACCAATTACTCATGCTGAGGTTGAAAGTGTAATTTTGAATTCCGATATGAAAAAGTCATGTGGTAGTGATAATATTCCTGTTCATTTATTGAAAGATGGTGTGTATTATGTGTCGCAACCACTCTCATATATGTTTAATATGTCTTTTCAATTGGGTGTCTTCCCACGTTCTATGAAGATAGCCAGAGTCAGTCCGGTGTATAAGAAAGGTACAAGAACTGATCCAGGGAATTATAGGCCTATATCTGTCCTACCTATTTTAAGTAAAGTGTTTGAGAAGTTAGTGAATATTCGTTTAGGTAAATTCCTCGGAAAATATGATCTATTGTATAAACATCAGTATAGTTTTAGGGAAAAGCATAGTACAAATTTATCACTGATTAGCTTGATAAATCAGTTAATTAAGTTTCAGGATGAAGGTCGAATTACTGTAGGCGTTTTTGTTGACTTTGCTAAAGCATTTGATACAATAAATCATGATATACTCTTGGGCAAGTTAGAAAATTATGGTGTACAAGGAACTCAATTGAATTTGTTTCGTGATTATTTGAGTGACCGTCGTCAGTTTGTGCATCATAATGGTTCCACTTCTGCCATGTCTTTAATTAAATGTGGGGTGCCCCAGGGATCTGTTCTAGGTCCTACACTTTTTTTGATTTATATTAATGATCTGCCTAGATCATCAGACTACTTTAATTTTAGACTCTTTGCTGATGACTCTAATATTTTTCATTCATTTTTGACTAATCAGGCAGATATTAATTTATTGGAAATAACTGATAATTTAAAACATATTGATGAGTGGTGTGATGCGAATAAGATTACTATTAATATAAAGAAAACAAATTGTATGATTATTAAACCAAGGAGAAAAGAGTGTCGTATTGTTGGAGTTGTCAACATTAAGAATGAGTTATTGAATGAGGTACACGTATCTCTTTTCGTTGGAATATATATTGATAGGTATTTGGTATGGGATGAACATATAAATAATTTATGCTCTGTACTTCGTAGGAAAGTAGGAATTTTGTATAGACTACAACACTTTGTTCCTAAACAAGTCCTTGTATTATTATATTATTCGTTCATTCAGTCACACTTAGCTTACGGCCTTGAAGTCTGGGGAAGTGCACCTTTGATGTTGATGAACAAAATATTGGTGTTACAAAAAATGGCTTTGAGAGCAATTACTTTCAATAATAGAATGGCCTCATCCTCCCCATTGTTTTATTCATTAGGTATATTAGATGTGTTTAAGCTGTATAAATTATTAGTAACACTTTTTATTTTTAAGCTGATTTATAAACATTTACCACACTCAGTGCTTGAATATTATACCTTTTTAGAAAACTCTTATAATACAAGACAAAAAGATGGAAATATTTTGGTTAAGCCTAAGATGAGAACAGAGCATGGAAAAACTTCAATCTCATTTCAGGGGTCTGATATTTGGAACAGTATGCCTTTGGAGATACAAAGACTTGATAGACTCCACCTTATTAAAATAAATGTAAAAAAGTATTTATTGAGTCATTACGTCTCATAATCTTTTGTGATTTGCTGCCAAAGATTTTGTATTCTGTTGAAAAGATTTGATATGTTTAATATAATCTTATAGCTTAGTTGTTGTTAGTGGGTGAATGTCCACTATTGTAAATACTTAGAATAGACTGTTATTTAATCATAGTTTCTTGCCTCATTTAAATGTAAGTCATTTATTCATGTACAAAGGGTCCTACGCCCCACTAGCAATAGCTGTTATTTCTGTAGGGTCCTTTTACCAATTTGTTTGTATGTTAACATTTCTTATATACATGTATGATTGTTGTTATATACTTGAACCTTTTGGTAATAAAGTTATTCATTCATTCATTCATTCATGAATTCATGAATTATTAGAAACCCAATTTACACGGCCGTATTGATTACGTGCCACATCACACCAGCGGCTACAGCTGCTATAGAGATGCGCATCGTGATACGCAAATACCGTGCGAAGTCTTAAATGCTTAATGTCAATGCATGCGACTGGAACATCATACTCGAAAGCGACTTGAAGTTAACAATTTAGACATTTGTATACCTTTATTATATATTCAGTTAGTCAGTACCAAAATCCCACACGGCGGATTAATTTTCTATTCAAGTCTGTGCATTGGTTCACTTATCAAAAATTATCAAAAAAGGTTGCGTGCAGTGAACCGCTACTTTGATCATGAAGTGTTCAAAATCTCTCTTTAGCAAGACTACAAACGATCTCGCTTTACGGGTGTGTGCCTTACTTGTGGCGTAGCGTGATGCGACTTATGTGCACGTGCACCCCCCCCCCCCCCCCCCCCCACTCCCGTGTAGCTACGCCACTGATATAGGTGACATGTTTTAACATCCTCACAATGGGCTAGTAAAAATATACAGGTGTGGAACAATTAAACCGTTTACTGGTAATTTACGTATGTCTTTTAACCTGGACTAAATGTACGCAACTGTGGGGAATTCGGGACATTGAAACAATGTGCCACTACATCATAATTATGTTCAACTACACAACTACAACTTTATAATAAATGTATAACACTTTTTTTTATTTTCAGCCCCAATCCACTCTACCCGTTCTCTGGCTGCCATCTCGAATGTATTGTATACAAAAACAAAAAACGTATTCCTTTCCAAATGTTCTTAACATTTTTAACATTAAAACAAAGAAAAATGTGCATAAATAATACATTATACTAGTAAAGCTGCAGTATAACATAATTTAGTTTCCATCCCTGACAAGCCTGCTATTCTGAACACAAGTGCCGCCATGATAATTATTTCCCTGATAAAAAAAATATACAAACTCTTCGTACTTTCTTATTTGATTGTCCTGGTGAATATGATCCTTGTTAGAACCGAAAGCCTGTCAAACCCTGTCAAAGAAACAATAAATCATTTATGAATAGATGGTAGGGATAAGAAACCTAAACCATTACAAAATAAATTGCTTAAGAGTTGGTTAAAGTGCAGATAATTGTTTTATCAGTGGCAAATATTGCGTCAGTTTTTCTATTTGTACGCGATGCTTATTGGGGGCACATTGTACTGTATGTATGATCTAGTCTATATTGCCCCAATGTATATTGCTGTATGCATTCCCTCATAAACTGATATGCATTATCATCCTTCAAAGTTTCTTTCTAGATTTTCCAAACCCTATATAAGTATGTTGTACAGGACGAACAAGGTTCCCGTAGGCAACGTGTTAATTGCTACTAATTAAGAATGACCACTCGCTGTATGTACGTCTTTATGTTTTGTTTTGGTTAAATTTGCAAAGCTAGCTTTTATCTTTTATGCAGATGACCCCTTTGCATTTATATATTATATATGTGTATATGCTACACAAATATAAATCAATGTTTTATGCCTGTTGTATGCGAAGAATGTTAATACATGTACATCAACACACGTTTATTAATGTCGTGTTTGTGTAGGTACTATTCTTTGTTCAGATCCGCGCAGCTAAATGACATGTACGACTGGTGAGTACAACTATCACACTCGCATATGCGCTACTAAGCTCTCATCAGTAGTTTCCAACTGTCAGACTTATGACCCTGTCAAAAGGCTAATTGCAATCTAGAAAAGGCAAGTGAAACCGTAGTTTACAATTATGTTGGACTGATACTATTGAATCTATTATAATAAAACATTAATTAGATAATTATTTAAGCGCTTAGAGGCTCTTTCCAATTTGCGCTATATACATGTGTACTATTATTATTATTATTATTATTATTTATATAACAAAGATACCGGACATTTGGACGTCTTAAAGTTTGTGTTGGATTTGTACATCAGACGCGCGGTGCCGTCTTGCGGACGCATTGCGCACAATTCGAAATTACATTGGCTTATTACTATCATTGTTATGTGGTGTGCAAAATGGCCTTGTTACGATGTTCTGGAAAGTTCGGATGGGATTCTACGAACCTCACGCTTGACAAACTTTTCAAGGAGAATCAGTGCTAATTAAAATGGAAAACATGGTTTATTTCCGCGCATGTTTGTCAGTCGTCATATTATGTTACTATGCCAAAGCTACAGATTGTCAGACGCAGACGCAAGAGCCAGAGTGTAACGAAAGTGTGGAGGAAGAACGCATCGCAAAAGGTACGGTGTTACAAAGTTGATATGTGAAATAGTAAACATTGAAATAATACTAAAATTATATTATGACTGTAATGGCTATACATTGCTGTGGGTAACTAAATAATAATAATATACTCGATTTATATAGCGTATGATTGATAATCATCTCTAAGCGCTTTACAATGATATTATACCCCGGTCATAGGATACAATGCAAACCAGCACACATTGTGTGCACCATCTCCACTCCCTGGGGAGCTTCCTTCCAAGCGGATCATGGGCATTGAGAAGGTCCTTCACATATAGGCTTTCACCTCCTATCGGGTCCCCATTACACCTGGGTAGAGAGCAGGGATTGTGGATAAATTGTCTTGCTGAAGGACAAACGCAGAATCTTAGCGGTTGCTATAAAGGCAATCGGCCAGCTCCAACCTAATGTCAAAACCTTGGTGAAATCAAGCAGGCAAGTTGTTAAGAACCATATATATAGCGATATAATGTGATGCCATTATTTTTAGCATACTTATAATAGGACAGCCAATCTCTTCAATCTATTATACAGCCCTTGAGCTAGACATAAGGGTCGTTATGACATAAAGTATAATCTTGGACGCTTATTGAGGATTGTTCATTCAATTTTAAGCCACACTGCGTATTATAATAATACTGAATAATATCAAGGGATACGAATATATCAAGTAGCACATGGCGAAAGTCAATGCGATAAAGTTTAACATGTTAATTAATACCCGTTTATAACTGGACTCAACACCTACCACTGACGACAATCCGAAAAAATGTAGGGCAATTAACATAATTTCTGTGTTTTATTATATCCACTAGATTCCTCATATGTGGGATGCTTCCATGCATCGTGTCTTGGGCCGGAGTACAGTTTCAGCTCTAGTCAAATGACGATAGAACTATGTTTGTCAAGGTGCAACGTGAAAGCAACGGCGGTGGCGGGGTTGTTGGAGGGTCAGCATTGCAATTGTGGGAACTTTCTCTGCCCTGGGCAACAAAGGCTATGTGAGCGTTTATGTGGGGTTCCTTGCAGCGGCGATGACGTCGCATTATGCGGTGGATTAGATGCCTTCCAGATATATAACAGTAAGCAAATCTACTAAATTATTTTGTCAAAGATATGTTTAAATCTTAATACGCTCTTGATATTTTGTTATGTTGTTCCGATCTATGAGTTGTGTTTACTTGTCAACTTTCAGTTTCTAATTCCAGTAGACTTTTACTCCAGGGTTAGGGTTAGGGTTAGGGGTATGGTTAGGGTAAGGGTTAGGGTTAGGTATACGGGGTATTTTCGGTCGTGGGTTATGGTTATGGTTAGGGTTAGGGTTAGGTATAGGGGGTGTTTGCGGTCCTGGGGAACTCCCCACGTGGGGAAACCTTGATTATAATGTGTACAAATCTTGTAATGGCCCTTTAGGAAACTTGGAGGAGCTGCATTTCATTTTTATGTTATGTAAAAGTTCATTCGTCCCGGTATACAAAGGCTACGTGAGCGTTTATGAGGCGTTCCATGCAGCATTGATGACGTCAGATTATCTCTTGGATTTGCTACGCCTTCCAGATATACAACAGTAAATGTACTACTGATTTTGTTAATATTAAGAAACCTTGAAGGAGATTTCTTTTATTCTTAATGTATTAAATTCTCTGTCCCAGGCAACATCGGCTGTGTGAGCGTTCTTGTGTTTCATTATGTGGTTGATTGATTGTCTTCCAGATACACTGTACAGTATACAACTACTGTATAACAAATGAGCATGTAATTCTGTTGTAATAATTAGATACAAAGTTCAAACACTACAAATTATATCAATAAAGGCAAGAGAGGTATATCTTATATCGAGTTGACCAGATAAACGAGCCAAACTCATGCAAGTTGTAACCTTTTTTACGAACGTTAACAATTTAAAACTTCAGAAATAATCTGCAATGTAGTGATATATTGTTTAACATTATTTTATATTTTATCTTGCAGTGTTTATGTCGTCGATTACAGGCTTTACAGCTTGTTTTACAAACTTGAGCAATTTAACCCGTTCTGGACTAGTCCCGGAAACACTCGGGCAGTACTCTATAGAGAATGCATGTTATACTAAAAATCAATTAGTCCTGAATGGGTTATATTGTTTGATTTCCTTTGTTGTCTTTATATATTCAATAAAGTGATGTTTAAACAAAACTTAATTTATTATTAACTCTCATTTGAGTTTCCATCATTCATTATTTTCCGTATTTAGTTTCTGCCGTCAATTACACAAGGATTACAACAGAAGATGGCCCATCTCCTTCCCCGGGCTCGCCATCATGTTGGAAAGGTAACTGTAATACATCTTAACCCAAAACCTGCCAATAGAGCCCATTCCCAGTGCAACATTAAATGGAAGGCCACAGCTTAATTGGTTTTGGGGGACTTGAAAGGAATATATTGAAATGGAAATACCCCCACTGAACAACAGAGCCACTTAAGTATAAAATGCCACCGCACAATACAATAAGCATGGTCAAGTACTCGTTTACTATTGGGTGCAATCATAGACGTGGCATCCAAGCAATAGCTGTAATGCAAGCACTTGGCACGTTATGTGTTATTGACATCTAGTAACATTATCAAAATCCTGCAAAAATGACTTATAATTCTAGCTGTTCTCACATAACTTTTTGTATACGTATTACCAATAGAAACATGGAACAGCTTTCTTTTTCCCTATACACTCTACACTTTGTTGTGATGCCACAACAAAACAGAACTGCATTGACTTGGTACAAATGTATTTTCAAAGATGTAACGTTGCAATTAATTATAAGCAAGATCATGTGACTTAATGCGCAAATTTGATTGGTTCAATGGTGCAGTTTTCTGACTTGCAATTACTCGCAGCTTAGTCGATTGCAACCCTTTCTGCAACGGGGCCTAAGTATCGAAAATTAATCTTATACCATTATACATATTGTCTTACAGCTTACGATGTGTACCGTCTGTTAGCTGTGGTGATTATTGCATCCTTCCTCCTGCATTGTGTAACGTGTTGCTCTGTTTTCCTTTGTAGAAGGTGAGTGCTAGATTGTACAATTGTGTAGGGACTACGTATATTATGTACGATTCAATTTGTATCATCACTTCTCGAGGATCCACAATCTGTGAGCATGGCTTCTGAGTGGACCTCCATTTCCACATATGATATGTAATGTAAGTTTTTAGTTTTCATTGTGCTGAGCTAGTCTAATTCTACACGTGTAAGCTAGATCTATTTTGAACTAAAACTAAAACTGAAACTAAAATAATTGCATAATAAAAGGCCCTGTATGAACATAATATAGGATATAAATCAAGGCATAATTTGTCGAATATCAAATACTAAATCCAATTCATGTGTCATAAGCAGGTAAGCTTGTATTATAGAATACAATATATATAACAAGTTACATTATATATAAACAATATTTAATCATAAACATTTTTAGCAACATGTACAGTCATTGAATTAAAAATCCTTTAAATCAATGTTTGCTGAATCGTTCCCATCTAGAGAGGATATGCACGGATACAAACAAGAAATACAATTATTATCACCCCAAAAAGGTGACTCTTACTGCATGATGATCAATAAAATTTTGATAAGAAAAATTAGTATATTGGTTATGATTATCGTATTCACACCAGCAATGCATAACATGTATAATGGCATGCAAACATAATTGGCACCCGAGCCGATGACACACACAACTATCTAGATAATAACTATCTAGATAATTCAACTGCGTATGTGACAGACATGTGATTGACATGCTACAAATTATCTACATAATGGGCCCGTGTGTGACACTGCCTATTGAGAATGCACATCCTTGTGTATTACATACTGTGTCTACTTCCAGCGGTGAACATAACACTTAGAATCAATAGCATTGCAAGACAAATTCGGGCATACATGTAGATGTTAATGAAAATTTCCACATACCGATCAATTAGGGCTCTGAAGGGTTAAACATACTAGTAACGTTCTTCCGTGGATAATTCTGATAATGTCTTGTATTTGACTGGCATTATAACATATGTAATAACATTTCAGATGCTGTTTGTACTTGTTAAAATCTCGAATGCAGGTTCAAAAAGCGCAGGGCAGAAGGTGACGCAAGACAACAGACCACATCGTTCTTGAAGAAGGATGAGAGTCATCCAGATATAAGCATCAGGTACTCCCCACCTCACAAGGGGGCTCTGGGTGAGACGGGGGAAGCTGTGGTTACTATGGTGGAGGATGCGGGGCTAGATTACCACTCGTACGAATCGTGTTCGAATGAGAGGGAAGCGGTGCGCCTAGAGCAAGGCACTGCCCGTGTATTGTCGGGAGGTTACGGTTACCATGGTTACATCGAAGTAGACGCTGCGCATGCGTCGTCTTCAACACGTGATACCGATGGTAATAAAGGGCATAGATATTGTACTTCAATCATCAATCTTCCCAAATCGCGAAGGGATGAGGGAGAAGGTGAAACAGGACACAAATATTGTACCTCAATTGCTAATGTTCCTAGATCACAAGATACCAACGTAGAGGGCGACGGAGGTCATAAATACTGTACTTCAATTACCAATGTTCCAAGATCACGAGATACCAATGTAGAGGGCGAAGGAGGTCATAAATACTGCACGTCAATTATGAAACATGAATCAAATGACTATTGAAATAACTATCTTCCTGAAGTTAAGTTATGGCAATTTGTGTATATTGAACAGACGTGGAACTTATGGATGATAATAGTCACTTGAAACTCCAATAAACAAGTCAGATGATATAAAATGACGGAGTGATGTGCATCTGTTATCATATTTCATGAAATGACATAATATTATACTTCAATTCCCAATTTTCCAGATCACTAAAGTCTGAAATAGAGGCTGATGGAGCACGTAAATACTGCACGTTAATTGTGATACGTGAATCATGTGACAATTTAATTAGATCTGTAACGTAATTTATGTACTGTAGTTGTGTTATAAGCCTATATTTAATGTACACTCGTGGATACTAATAGATGCTTATGATTAATTGAAAGTCGAACGAACATAATTATGACAAAACAGAAGGAAGGGTGCAGGGTGAAGAAAATTGATGTTGAACTTTCGTTAAAAAAAAGTATGTTTTGTTGCAAAAATGTCCATCTTTCTTTCTTTTAATTATCTTAGAAAACAACTAAAAAGATTATAAAAAGTCTCCCAAAATGTAGTAGAATTACAAACTGCGTATACAATGTTAAATGGTTATTTCTAACTCGGTGAAATGTGGACATTTTGTAACCTTTGCGGTAGATTAAAAAAACACCAAATATACACCAAAGAAAGGTCGTTGCTTATTTAAAATTGTACATAGTCTAGCTAGCTGTACATGTACCGTACATTTTATATGCCTATCTGTCTGATGTCTACTTTCTATCTGCTAAGCTAACTCTCTGTCATTTTATATACTATTTATTTACCTATCTATCGTTTATAACACTATTATATGTTCTGTGTTGGCAGGAGTATAATAATTTATATCCTTACTTTCACTTTTTGTGTATCGCGTCATATACTTCGACTAAAGTTATAAATACACATTTCAATTTACGCACAAACATATATGTGGTAGGCGTTTAGATATATATTAGTTCACGGGTGCATGTTATATATTAGTAACGTAGTAATACACATGTAATAAAGATCTGAAATCACTAACAAATTCATACAAAAAGTAACAAGATATTAAGTGTCTTATGTCAGGCCCGTAGCCAGGAGGTGCGTAGAGTTGGGTATACATCCCCCCACTCATCCCCCCCCCCCCCCCCCCCATTCAGAAAGGTCCTCTTGTTTTCTTCTTTTTTAAATTGTATTGGTGTCGGTATTAAATGTATTAAAAGCTATTAAAGGTATTGGCCACGAAACCCCCCCCCCCCCCCCCCCTTCACGCTTTCACAACTAAACCAGTGGTCTCGGTCTCGGGTCAGTTTGGTAAATTACGCACCCCCCTACCTCCTACCCACCCTTAACAATCCTGGTTACGGGCTTGCTTATGTAATAAGGATAGTGTCGTATATAGCGTGGTCTGATAGATCAGGGGCATGCAAATTATGTGGATACACTCTATGCATTTCTTGATGATGTATGTATGATTTGTATTTATTGTTTTATCTAATTATTGTGAGGGCATGCTCTCCGTGCCCCTCCCCCCCCCCCCCCGTAGCTACGCCAATGAATAAGGAAATACAATTGTGAAAGCAATGAAAGTAATACAATCTAATTCTCAAAAGAAAGAGGACATCATTATATAGGTTTTCCCTTCCATTGTAAAACTTGTGTCATCCAATTGTATAAATGTGTACTTCGATTTCGTCCCAGGAAGTCGAGAACGTGCCAATGCCATCCAATTTAGTAGTTCGTCACGCATTTTCGTCGATTACAATTCAAATTCGTCGGTCACAGTTGCTGAACACATATGTTACTGACGAATTTGAATTGTACTGGACGATAATTGTAAAATTGGTCGACAATAGACGGAATTGTAGTTGGCATTGGTACATTCTCTGCTTCTCGGGACGAAATTGAAGTACAAATTTATACAAATTGAACTACTACAAAGGTGTTAAAATGGATGGGAAAACCTATATTACAACATTTTATTTGGTAAATAAATGACGACATTCTGTGACTATAGTGGCCACCAAAAGTTATCCCCCACAGATGGAAACAGCGTTGTGAAACCTGTCTATAGAGGTCACCTGTCGACCGTGGCCACAAGATACCAACGTAGAGGGCGACGGAGGTCATAAATACTGTACTTCAATTACCAATGTTCCAAGATCACGAGATACCAATGTAGAGGGCGAAGGAGGTCATAAATACTGCACGTCAATTATGAAACATGAATCAAATGACTATTGAAATAACTATCTTCCTGAAGTTAAGTTATGGCAATTTGTGTATATTGAACAGACGTGGAACTTATGGATGATAATAGTCACTTGAAACTCCAATAAACAAGTCAGATGATATAAAATGACGGAGTGATGTGCATCTGTTATCATATTTCATGAAATGACATAATATTATACTTCAATTCCCAATTTTCCAGATCACTAAAGTCTGAAATAGAGGCTGATGGAGCACGTAAATACTGCACGTTAATTGTGATACGTGAATCATGTGACAATTTAATTAGATCTGTAACGTAATTTATGTACTGTAGTTGTGTTATAAGCCTATATTTAATGTACACTCGTGGATACTAATAGATGCTTATGATTAATTGAAAGTCGAACGAACATAATTATGACAAAACAGAAGGAAGGGTGCAGGGTGAAGAAAATTGATGTTGAACTTTCGTTAAAAAAAAGTATGTTTTGTTGCAAAAATGTCCATCTTTCTTTCTTTTAATTATCTTAGAAAACAACTAAAAAGATTATAAAAAGTCTCCCAAAATGTAGTAGAATTACAAACTGCGTATACAATGTTAAATGGTTATTTCTAACTCGGTGAAATGTGGACATTTTGTAACCTTTGCGGTAGATTAAAAAAACACCAAATATACACCAAAGAAAGGTCGTTGCTTATTTAAAATTGTACATAGTCTAGCTAGCTGTACATGTACCGTACATTTTATATGCCTATCTGTCTGATTGTCTACTTTCTATCTGCTAAGCTAACTCTCTGTCATTTTATATACTATTTATTTACCTATCTATCGTTTATAACACTATTATATGTTCTGTGTTGGCAGGAGTATAATAATTTATATCCTTACTTTCACTTTTTGTGTATCGCGTCATATACTTCGACTAAAGTTATAAATACACATTTCAATTTACGCACAAACATATATGTGGTAGGCGTTTAGATATATATTAGTTCACGGGTGCATGTTATATATTAGTAACGTAGTAATACACATGTAATAAAGATCTGAAATCACTAACAAATTCATACAAAAAGTAACAAGATATTAAGTGTCTTATGTCAGGCCCGTAGCCAGGAGGTGCGTAGAGTTGGGTATACATCCCCCACTCATCCCCCCCCCCCCCCCCCCCCATTCAGAAAGGTCCTCTTGTTTTCTTCTTTTTTAAATTGTATTGGTGTCGGTATTAAATGTATTAAAAGCTATTAAAGGTATTGGCCACGAAACCCCCCCCCCCCCCCCCCCCTTCACGCTTTCACAACTAAACCAGTGGTCTCGGTCTCGGGTCAGTTTGGTAAATTACGCACCCCCCTACCTCCTACCCACCCTTAACAATCCTGGTTACGGGCTTGCTTATGTAATAAGGATAGTGTCGTATATAGCGTGGTCTGATAGATCAGGGGCATGCAAATTATGTGGATACACTCTATGCATTTCTTGATGATGTATGTATGATTTGTATTTATTGTTTTATCTAATTATTGTGAGGGCATGCTCTCCGTGCCCCTCCCCCCCCCCCCCCCCGTAGCTACGCCAATGAATAAGGAAATACAATTGTGAAAGCAATGACAGTAATACAATCTAATTCTCAAAAGAAATAATATCAGAGGACATTATGGTTTAACATATTATATAGGTTTTCCCTTCCATTTTAAAACTTTTGTCATCCAATTGTATAAATGTGTACTTCGATTTCGTCCCGGGAAGTAGAGAACGTGCCAATGCCATCCAATTTAGTTGTTCGTCACGCATTTTCGTCGATTACAATTCAAATTCGTCGGTCACAGTTGCTGAACATACATGTTACTGACGAATTTGAATTGTACTGGACGATAATTGTGAAATTGGTCGACAATAGACGGAATTGTAGTTGGCATTGGCACATTCTCTGCTTCTCGGGACGAAATTGAAGTACAAATTTATACAAATTGAACTACTACAAAGGTGTTAAAATGGATGGGAAAACCTATATTACAACATTTTATTTGGTAAATAAATGACGACATTCTGTGACTATAGTGGCCACCAAAAGTTATCCCCCACAGATGGAAACAGCGTTGTGAAACCTGTCTATAGAGGTCACCTGTCGACCGTGGCCACTTTTCTTGTTTCCCATGGGTTGTCACTATACACAGGTTTGACTGTATATCAATCGTACTGAAACTTTACGCGAAATTATAACAATGCATTGAGTGTAGTTAACCTCTGTGTTTAAAGTACACTTCCGTGTTGCTATGAACTGAGTCTTGGTTTTGTTTCGTTAACATAATAAATAATAATAATTATATATCTTTGCAGAGCTTTATATACTTATCTTCATTATTGTTCCATCATTTTTAAGCAGAAACTATTCAACAGTATTATGCCTTGAATTCTTAATGATGATTTTTTATTCTGAAGTGGGTTAGGTGTCACATAAATGACAAGTATTGTTGAGATACGAAATTGTAAATATGTAAATTAATGGCAACATCAATGGTTGCATTGGCGTAGCCTTGGCTCATAAATATAGTTGCTAGTAACAGTCTAAGCGGTTAGGTAACCGGAATAGTGATTGACATCAGTCTTGGTATACAAAATATATCGCAAACACTTATAGTTAACTCCACTAACGCAGCAGGGGCAGGCTTTAACTTTACAACATATATATGTATATGAATCGCAAATATCCTGACTTACAATGAGTTAACCACAAATTAAACAATATCAAGGTATAAGTGGATGTTATCCCCAACTCGAAGAAGTCCAGTTTGTACAGGCGGCATTTCAAGTATTGTCAACAGAGGACCACAGGTAGATAAAAAAAAACATGTTTGCCTTACGCGAGTGTATTTTCTTCGCCATGTTGTTTACTGCTGGGAATTTGCAAGGGAATCCACAACTGGAAGGATGCGAGCCTAACATATCAGATGCAGAAAGAAACGTTTCAAAAGGTATCTTTATAATTTACCCTTAGATCTACTTCTTAGAATGTTCGGAATATATATCAATATTATCTACCTGCGCCCAGATTATATCAAACCACATTTGTTTAGTTCAGTTCTAAGTTTATTTAAAACTGATAGGGCAGAGTATGCCACCATATATCCTTTTAGTTGCCAATAACGATTAAAGGGATAGTTGAGTTCTGGTAAAGAGAGTACAGTTTTGGTCAAACTGAATGTTAGTAAGCAAAACCTGTACCATTACATTACAAACTAATAGTTATAACTCCACCATGCTAAAAAGGTATTAGGGTTAGGGTTAACGTTACAAATGACTAAGTAAAAAGCCTGTTATCATTCAAAAAGAGCCATTAAAACACAAGAGGGCGCTTTTTAAAAAGGCATTGGTTACAACCATTTTTCATACAAAATTATGCATGTGATGTTTTATTGATATAATGATTAAATAGCGAGATCATCAACAACTATTTAAAAAACGTTTTTGGAAATTTTTGAAAAAGTGCAAGCATTTAAAAAAAAAATTCTAGAAATCATCTAATTATTTGGGCCCCAAATAATTATAAGATCAGATATATTTATTGATATTTCAGCCGTTTCTGGGTCGATTTTGACCAAATCAAGTTTATTCTATCATTAAAATTGCATGTTCTCTCAAATTCGACACTCAGTTTTTCATTACCTCACAAAAAAATTGTGATGTGTAGCGCCCTCTCTACCAAAACTAAACTACCCCTTTAAAACTCAAGAAAAACCTATTTTGTAATTTTTTAAAAAGAGGAAGCATTTTTTAAAACTTTTAACGGCTGGTGCAAATTGTTGAATAATTGTGGGGCCCCACATTTATTACAAATGGCTATGTTTATGGATATTTCAGCCGTTTCTGAACCGATTTTGATCAAATAAAGATTATTCTGCCATTAAAATTGTATGCTCTTTCGAATTTGACACTCAGTGTTTCATTATCTCACAAACAATTATTTCGTGTAGCGCCCACTATACCAAAACTCAACTATCCCTTTAACCTTATGTCATAGGGAATACAAGTTTTACCATATAACCATACTAAGGAAAAACTGCGTTGCTTACTGGTAGGAATGGTAGGAATATCGACCCTGATTTTATACATAATTATCGTTGTATACGAACAATACGATCGTGCCGTCTCTTCAGTTGATCCACGCCTCTCTGGAACTCCCTCCCTATTGTGCTTCGCAAAATTAACAAACTTGAAGGTTTCAAAGCAGGCCTAAAAACATTTATTTTCAAGCAATATGTGTAGCAAATTGAGTTTTTGGAGGAGCGGGCGCATTTGAATGGTTGAACAGATAAATGGCGCCATACAAGTGCAGCTGTGGATCATCATCATCATCATCATCAACAATAAGTTGAAACGACAATAAGGCCAATCTAAAGAATAAATCGCAGTAGTGTTGCAGTGCAGTTATGCTGTATACACATTTTGCCACCTTATTTGCATCAAAACACTGATACAAATAATACGAAGTAGGGATAATGATGAATTTTCAAAGGCATGATAGCTACAAATGGGTATCGTAAAAGTTAAAGGGATACAGTAACTTTGTTGACATGTGCAAACAGTGATAAATGGTTGATGCAATGTGTATAATTGTGATCTAATATATCCACTGAGTAATGTGTGAACAATTTCACATCAAATGGTATGATGTTACCTGGCCGAGTATATGCGGAAAAGTGCAAAGCAATATTCACTAACTTATTGCACTGACTTTGTACCGGTTATGACTGTCCAGTGGATAGTTTTAAATCTGAACATTTAAATCGTAAACATCTTTGTTAACAAAAAGGAAATTCAAAAAATCAAAACCTGTTCCATGTCTCATACGAATACAGCAAGGTATGAAAAACACTAGAATTGCGGATTTAGACAATGTTATTAGATCCCAAACATGAAAGCTTCATGATTCTGAAACATTATTCCACGACATTACATTTACATTAAAGGGATCTAGTAACTTTGTTGGCATGTGCAAAAAGTGATGAATGGTTGATGCAATGTATAGTGCTGTTATCTCATATGTCCACAGGGTATTGTGTGAAAATTTCAAGTCAAATAGACATTGCATGGCCAAGTAATGAGCGAAAAGGCAAAGTGATATTGGGTGATATTCACTAACTCACTGCATTCACTTTGTACAGGGATGAAAAACTCTCCCGGAGTTTTTCTTATCTGAATACTTTGATCGTACATATCTTTGTAACGAAAGGGAAATTTGAAAAACCGAAACCTGTCCCATGATTTTATTGTTAATACGAATACAACAAGGTATGAGGTCACCGCTAGAATTAAAATTTTATTTTGAGGATTTGGACAATGTTACTAAGTTCCTTTAAAAGTAGAAGACATTCAACACAAAATATGTGATTGTTTTTTTGTTTGTTTTTTCAGACTTTCCTTATTTGGGATGCTTCTACGAGCCGTGTCTTCAGCAAGCGTCCAACTTCACCTCTCCGAATAGTATGACAATAGATGCCTGTACTTCAACATGCTACTTGGAAAATCACTCAGCGGCTGGGTTGTTAAAAGGGACTGATTGCTATTGTGGAAGGCTTGTATGTTCTTTCCAGCTAAGGCAATGTGACCGTTATTGCGGTGTTCCCTGTAGTGGCACAGTAGATCGCACTTGTGGTGGCAGTAATGCATTCATCCAGCTTTACAACGGTAAGCGAATTATGTTACAGCAATAACAAAAAATCATTATAAAAACAAATATTATTCAAATAATAATAACGCAATACTTATACAGATTGATAATGATGATAATATATAATTCGTACTGATAAAGAGTTTCATTCAAATCCGCGAAATTAAGCTGAAGAAACGTATTTTCCGAAGTGTCCCCCGATATTTTTTGTGAGATAATTAAAAACTGAATGTCAAATTCGAAAGAACATACAATTCTTATGACAGAATAAACTGTATTTGATCAAAATCGGTTCAGAAACGGCTGAAATATCCATGAAACATATTTTTATTTAAAAGTTCTTCGCCAGGGTAATATTTTTACTTTTTAGAAACATTTTTTTAAATGCTTAAAGACTACTTTGAAAAATTCTGAATATGATTTTTTTAAAGAGCGCCCTATTGAGTTGTAACGGCTCTTTTTTAATGATAACAGGGGTTTTACTTAGTCGTTTGGAATTGTGTATACTTTTCGAGCATGGTAAAGTTATAACAAATATTTTGTACCGTAATGGTGGAGGTTTTCGTAACTAAAGTTAGCTCTTCGGTCAAGTGATTTAGTTTGACCAATACTCAACTATCCCTTTAAAAATATCGTTCCAAATAACATTTCATTCATTCTATTTAGCTCTTCGGTCAAGTGATTTAGTACTTATAGCATTCAATTTTAATAGCGCGATAAAAGCTTTCAATTTCGCCAACGGAAATCACGGAAGGGGGTATTGCGTAATCACAAATTATCTCGCTTTAAATTGAACAATTTTACGAAATATACTTCGCACAAAAAGTTCCGCAATCGTGGTTTGCGCATTAATAACTTTTCTATTAGGTTATTACTATTGATAAATTTGGTATCATTATTAAGTGTGAATTCTCCCCTTTACATTGATATAACATTTGCTATGAGTTTTTCATCATGGAATGTGCATTGCATCCAAATGTAGGGCAAAGTCAAAAGTGAAATGTTGCAAAATGCACTGATTCTGTCAACAAAGGGCCTTCCTTTTGTTTGAAGATTAAAATGTGGCTTGAATGCATATTACGTTATTACCATTCATGAATTTGGTATCATTGGAAAGCGTAAATCCTTCTCTTTACATTGATATAACATTTGCTATGGATATTTTATCATGGAATGTGCATTACATCCGAATGTAGGGCAAATTAAAAAAATGAAATGTTGCAAAATGCACTGATTTTGTCAACAGTGTGCCTTCCTTTTGTTTGAAGATTAAAACGTGGCTTGAATGCATGACCACCTCACCCCCAATTCAAGCCAAGGAAGGCACTCTATTGACAAAATCAGTGCATTTTGCAACATTTCACTTTTGACTTTGCCCTACATTTGGATGCAATGCACATTCCATGATAACATATTCATAGCAAATGTTATATCAATGTAAAGAGGAGGATTCAGGCTTTCCAATGATGCCAAATTTATGAATGGTAATAGAGTACTAAAAAAGTTATAAATGTGCAAACCTCGATTGCGGAACTTTTTGTGCGAGGTATAGAAACACGTTTTAAGTCGAATGCAACAAAAATGTTTTCGAATGATCGTTATAGGAATTCAAATGCTTACCGGTAAAACGAATTTGAACTACAAAATACAGCTGTGGTGACAAAATCGGCGAAATTGAATGCATACAAAATGAATACGTGTGGCTAACTTACGAAATTGACCGAAAATCCTATACTAATATTGTAATCAATTACAATACCACTACTAACACGACGAATAATAACAACAATAGGAATGATAATTACACTTAAAACTAATAGTAATACTATAGAAATAGTTAACATACACTATGTACTGTACATCAATCATCCAACTCCCTTCGGAGTATACTAGTCAGGCTACTTAGTACAAACAGTTGAACACGTGCATTAGAAAGACTATCCATCTATCCAGACTATCCATCACGTACAGTGACAGTATGTTAGTTGCTAAATCATTCCTACTATTCATACTTTTCTTGAATCTTGTTTATACCACCGGCCACATTTTACTTTATAAATCGGTTTTTCCCAACAACGCTCCGACGTCAGAATTGCTGCTTTGGTTCTAATTTATTGCAACGTTTGGTTATAATGACGGTGGTATAACATAATAATTGTCAGGTACCGCAATGGTGGGGGAACCCGGCCATGGTGATGAACTTGACCACATAGCGTGTATAATATATTGATAGATGAAAGGTAGTTCGTAGCCTTTTCGATTCGAATGTTTGCATGCAGGCGGCCGAGTTCGTAGGCGACTCTATAGTGTATTACGTTTTGCTTCGTCAGCATAACTTCTTATCGGTAATTATACAGTTGTTAACTGGTGATGGAGGGAACATGACGGAATGTTCCATCCGAGGGATTTTAAATGCTATTGAGGGAAGAGTAAATAAGTCCCGAGACGTAGTCGAGGGACTTATTTTCTTCACGAAATATCATTTAAAATCCCGAGGATTGGAACATTCCATGATTTTCTCGACAACAAAGTTAACAACGTTATATCATCTGATTGTTTAAACTAAAACAAATTTAAATCATAATCCGTTTCATGGACATTGGGCTTTTTAATCGATCACACACACACACACACACACACACACACACACACACACACAAACACACACATCACGCAACACAATTGTACACAACACACAGTACATAGCCTGTGCACAATGCAGTCGATTTTCGTACGTAATTTGCTTCTCTCAGCACTAATATCTCAACATGTTCCGATCACTGCATTTCTATATCGGAAATATGTGTTGATTGTTTCCTTCGATTATGTTAATCATGTAATTATATGATCAAGTTGTACTGGAAATCGCTGATTTTCGTTTGGATTTGGTGGCTGCGAGAAGAATGATTATCGTACGGTACGGTACATAGCGGTACGGTGCGGTATCGTACCGCTGTATGTGTACATGTATTGTAATGTTGATTGAATCGCGGATGGGTGTCATAACTCTCTGGCCATGGTGTCATACCAAATTGACACCCCAGTATCTGAGCGTGTTTAGCCTATCTGATCAGCGACGCGTATTTTACTAAGTCAGATGATATTATATTATGCTAATTGTATTATTTAATCGTCCAGGTCCCTTATGTTGTTTTATGTGTGATTCACCTTTCATCTCCATTTTTACAAACTAATTTCCAATCTCAATAGTATTTTTTATGATTATGACAAAATATCAACATTGTTGCTTTACTTTTTTCAGTGTCAGCCGTCGATTCTACAATACCAGTAACAGATGGATACAAATCGCCACGGCGGAGAGGTAAGCATCGTACGAAAAGGGTCGAGAGCATTCGGTCATTTGCATTAAAATGTACTGAAATGAATTCCTGATAACAATAATAATATGACGTGTATTGTGTCTAGGACTTGTGCATCAGTTAACTTTGAACAGTATTATTATTATACCTGGTCATAAAGATACAGTCAAGAGCTGCACTATTAATACGTGTGCATCTTATTTACGTTATTCTACGCTGAGCATACCGGCGGCAACCTTTGTATGGCATAATATGATATGTTTAAAGGGACTTAGTAACATTGTCCAAATCCTTAAAATAAAATTCTACTTCTAGCGGTTCCCTTATACCTTGTTGTATTCGTATTAACAATAGAATCACGGGACAGGTTTCGGTTTTTCAAATTTCCCTTTCGTTACAAAGATATGTATGATTGAAGTATTCAGATAAGAAAAACTCCGGGTGAGTTTTTCTTCTGTGTACAAAGTGAGTGCAGTGAGTTACTGAATATCACTTTGCATTTTCGCTCATCACTTGGCCATACAATGTCCATTTGACTTGAAATTTTCACACAATACCCTGTGGACATATGAGATAACAACAATATACATTGCATTAACCATTCATCACTTTTTGCACATGTCAACAAAGTTACTAGATCCCTTTAAAGCAGCAGAAAAGCAATGATGTAACCAGAGCCATAGGGTGGAATTCACAAAAGAGGTTTGTAGGAGGTTTGTACAAACCATGGTTTGACCAAGGTTTACATCTATGGAATGCCATTTGTAAACTGATGGGGAAGGAATGTAAACTCCATACTTGTTAACAATGTTGATTTACAATTTACGGTATGCGAGCAGCATTCCATAGGTGTAAACCATCGTCAAACCATGGTTTGTACAAACCTCCTACAAACCTTCTTTGTGAATTCCACCCATAATGTCTAACAAAGCGCACACATGGAAAAGTGTTGGTGTGTTACATCAATCTGACCCAAAGATGTGATGTGCCCTTTGACACGGCGAATAACAACCTTTAAATATTGCCGACTCATATTTACATAACCATTCTGGAGCTTACATAATTAGTATGTTCTTCTTGCTGTTTTCATGTACAGTTAATCACCTGTTGGCTGTGGTGATTGCAGCATCTTTTATCATCATTTCTGCACTGTGCTTCATAGCTCTGTATGATAGGTTAGTCTGGTATCTTTTATTTTGTTTGCGCCTAACTGATTTTTCGATTAATATTAGGAATATAGTAGGAAACGAGTAAACCAATTGTTTACATGGGAATATGGTGAGCCATGTATTAATGCCATGTGGATTGTAAAACCTAGTAGGAAATAGGTTGACCCATTGCCTACAGGAACCTGGCGGGTCCCGTATCAACTCTATGGGGATTTCAATATCTAGTAGGAAACAGGTTAACCCATTGCACTCAGGAAACTGGTGAGCCATGTATTAACGCTATGTGGACAGCAAAACCTAGTGTTGAATATGTTTGTTGTATTTATTGTAGCCTCTCTCTGTTTTCAAGGAATAACAAAAAAAAACATTCTGTGAAATGTTGGTGTCAATTTCATATTATTTATATTTATTTGATTCATTATATGCAATATGATATCATTGTTGTGCAGTTTTCAATGTGATACAATTTAAAGGTGCACCTGTAAAGTGTCAGATATTGCCCAAAATGACATTTGAGACTTCAATCCTGTACTTTAATCATTGTAAGATACGTCCGAATGATGTGTGAAAGTTTCATTGAAAATGAACACTGCTTTTCTGGTTAAAAAAGCGAAAAAATGCGTTAGCTTTTACAACGAATTACTGTATGACGCTTATGAGGTTTATGACCGTTTATTAACGCTCTTGAGCTGAATGATATATATCGTCATACTGAAGGGGCGTTTGAAAAAATCTAACCCTATTTTATTATTCTCTTACCATAAGCTAATCAACACGGTAGAAGAGAAACGAGGAAGCTCCAAGTAATTTTCATGGAGTTAGACACTTTACAGGCAGACATCCCTTTAAGGGTGGGAACGAAAGTTGGCACCAGATTTGAAAATATTGCTAATTATACTAAAGATGCTGTTTGTTTTTATTTTAATAACACAGATTTAAAAAGCGCATTGCTCAAGGTTGCTCAAGGAAACAGAATAAATCGTCATCAACGAAAGTAGAAAGTCATCCAGATAAACGCATCAGGTACTCTCTACCTCACACGGGGACTCAGGGTGAAGCAGAGGAAGCTGTTACCAAGGTTACTATTGTGGAGGATGCCGAGCTAGATTACCACTCGTACGAATCGTGTTCGAATGAGGGGGAAGCAGTGCGCGTTGAGCAGGGCTCTGCCCGTGCATTGTCGGGAGAGGATGGTTACAATGGTTACATCGAAGTGGAAGCTGCAAAAACGACTTCTTCTGATATTGATGGTATTACAGGACATAAATACTGCACTTCAATTACCAACCTTACCAAGGTTTGCATGGTGGAGGATGCGGAGCTAGATTACCACTCGTACGAATCGTGTTCGAATGAGGGGCAAGCAGAGCGCGTTGAGCTAGGCTCTGCCCGTGCATTGTCGGGAGATGATGGTTACAATGGTTACATCCAAGTGGACGCTGCAGATACAATGTATTTAGCAACCGAGATTGATGGTGATACAGGACATTAATATTGTACTTCCATCATCAATCTTCCAAAATGGCGAAGGAATGGGGGAGAAGGTGACACAGGACACAAATATGGGACCTCAATTGTAAATGTTCCTAGATCACAGGACACCGATGTAGAGGGCAACGCAGGTCATAAATACTGTACTTCAATTGCCAATTTTCCTAGATCACAAGATGTAGAAGGTGACGGAGGTCATAAATACTGCACGTCAATTATGAAACATGAATCAAATGACTATTGAAATAACAATCTCCCTAAAGTTAAGTTATTGCCATTTGTGTATATTAAACAGACGTGGAACTTATGGATGCTAATAGTCACTTGAAACTCGGAGCATGCGCGCCAATAAACGAGTAAGATGATGTAAAATGACGGAGTGGTGTGCATCTGTTATTATATTTCATGATAAAGGACATAATATTATACTTCAATTCCCAATTTTCCCGATCACCAAAGTCTGAAATAGAGGCTGATGGAGCACATAAATACTGCACGTTAATCATGATACGTGAATCAAGTGACACTTTGATTAAATCTATAATGTGATTAATGTAGTTGTATTATAAGCCTATGTAACGTTAACTCGTAGATACTAATGGATGCTCATGATTACTTATGAAAGTCGAACGAACATATTATTAATTACAGAATGAAGGGTCCAAGGAAATTAGATGTTGAACTTTACTTTCTAAATAAGTAAGTTTTGTTGCAAAAATAACTATCTTTCTTTCTTTTAATTATCTTGGAAAACAACTAAAATTATTCTAAAAAGTCTCCCAAAATGTAGTAAATAAATAAACTTCGTATTAAATGTGTAATAGTTTATTTTAACTTGATAAAATGCGGACATTGTATTACCTTTGCGGTAGATAAAAATCACCAAGTATACAGCAAAGCAAGTTCGTTGCATATTTAAAATTGTACATACTCCAGCTAATATACATGATTACTTTATATGCCTATCTGTCTGATTATCTACTTTCTAACTAATTTTCTAAGCTAACTCTCCGTCCGATCTAACTATTTATTTACATATCTATCGTTTATATCACCATTATGTGTTTTGTGTTGGCAGGAGAAATAATTTATATCCTTACTTTCACTTTTAGTTTCTCGGGGTAATATACTTTGATTAAATGAATAAATACACATTTCAAATTTACGCACAAACATAATGGTAGGCGTTAAGATATAATCATTGATGGTGGTAAATATAAGCAATGTCGTAATAAACGTGTGATATTGAATTTATATAATATATAAAAAGATAATCATTGTGAACTAAATAATCAGTAACAAATTCATATAAAAAATAACAAGATATAAAGTGTATTGTGTCAGGCCCATAGCCAGGAGATGCGTTGGGTGCATTCAGAAAAGCCTTTTTGTTTCATTTGTCTCGCCCATCGCTAAGATTAGTCTCGTTCTCTGCCACTAGAGGTATTGGCCACGACCCCCCCCCCCCCCCCCCCCCCCACGAAGAATATCAGAGGATATATGGTTTAACATATTTATATTTCAACATTTCATTTGGTAAATAAATTAGGACATTCTTGTTTTGTTGTATATCAAGCGTACTGATAAACATGATAAAGCGAAATTATAACAATGAATTGAGTGTAGTCAACCAAGGCCTATGTGCTAAACGTACATGTTACAATGAACGTTAATATAATAAATAATAACAATTATATATCTTTGCAAATATCATACTTATCTTCATTATTGTACCACCATTTCCGAAACAGAAACTATTAAAAAGTCGTATGCATTGAATTCTTAATGATTTTTTCTTTATCTGAAGTGGGTTTGGTGTCTCATAAATGACAAGCATTGTTGAGGTACGAATGTGTAAATATGTAAATTAACGGCATCATCAATGGTTGTATGGCGTAGCCTATAATCATTGGAGGGGGGCATGGCACTTATAAGGGCGGCCCTCTGTTTATTTCTTCAAAATGGGACCCATTTGATTTTAATTGTTCATGCCTTTTTGTATAATGTGTGTATTGTACGTATGTTGTTATTGTTTGTATTGTCTCGTATTGTTTGGGCTTTTTTTACTGGTTGGGCCCAACTGTCCACAATCTACAACATTGCGTGTCAGTGGATCTCTCTCTTTCCACAAACGATAGTTACTGTATGATTTTAGTTTCATTGTGTTGGTATATAAAGTTGCTATACTAAAAGTCTTAGTGGTAAGGTAAGCAAGAAGAGTGATTGGTCTCAGTCTTGGTATCAAATATATTTTATATCGCAATCTCGTATAGTTAACTCCAACAACTCAGCAGGGGCAGGCTTGTCTTTACAACAGATATATGTAAATACATCTCAAATATTCTGAAATATAAACCGGATATTTTACCGAACTCGAATAAGTCCAAATTGCTGAGGCGGCATTTCAAGTATTGTCAACAGAGGACCACAGGTAGATTAAAAACATGTCTGCTCCACGCATGTGTGTTTTATTCGTCATGATGTTCACTGTTGGGAATTTTCAAGCGAATCCACGACTGGAAGATTGTGAGCCTAACCCATCAGATGCAGAACGGAACGTTTCAAAAGGTACATTTTATACCCTTACGTCTACTTAGTATTATGTTCTGAATCAATTGTATTTATGTTTGTATTGATGTTTCCACGACATAATAGTTTCTGGAAAGATATCGTGAATGTTAACATGAAAGGAAATAACACCCCTAAAAGTATTATTCGATATATGAATTATTCCTCCAGCAACGATATAATTATGTGTCTAGAAAAATTACTTGTATTCACATTTTCAATTATAATTACCACAAACAAACAATAGGGGTCTGCAGTAACATAGCTTGTAGCTTTTTGTAGTGATGCCGGTAAACATTTTACATTATATTATATATTGTATTTAATATTTTGAATAAACAAAAACGTAAATTGAAAAACAAAAGCAACACAAAAGCAAACTAGTTTTTATTTATGTATTTATTGTGGTATAAAAATATTCTACATGGCAGCCAACTGGCTGAATTGGCTACAATTTACAATGAATTAAAATAGTATTCATATAAAATATAACAATGATTTAAAGGGATCTAGTAACTTTGTTGACATGTGCAAAAAGTGATGAATGGTTGATGCAATGTATATTGTTGTTATCTCATATGTCAACAGGGTATTGTGTGAAAATTTCAAGTCAAATGGACATTGTATGGCCAAGTAATGAGCGAAAATGCAAAGTGACATTCAGTAACTCACTGCACTCACTTTGTACACAGAAGAAAAACTGGCCCGGAGTTTTTCTTATCTGAATACTTCAATCATACATATCTTTGTAACGAAAGGGAAATTTGAAAAACCGAAACCTGTCCCGTGATTTTTTTGTTAATACGAATACAACAAGGTATAAGGGAACCGCTAGAATTAGAATTTTATTTTGAGGATTTGGACAATGTAACTAAGTCCCTTTAAACAATTTACTTTGATATTATTCCTATTGTAACAATTATTTGATTCGTTAAATTTGAATTTAATTGAAAATGGGAATGTATTATACAAATGCTTACAATCTTACAAGGAATTAAATTAAAACATTAATGCCATCATAATAAAACAAAAGCAATGGGAGCCAAAAAAAGAGTAAAACGTGATGATGAAGAAATATGGGAATAAAGAATATCAAATGTGTACTAAAATTAGTTAACTATAAGCTAGTGCTTGGTACTTGGTAGTTTATTCCTCCAAAACACTCCATAGGAGTTTTAACTGGAGGTGGGTCCGAGAGAGTGGTTAGCCCCTAAGGACAGAAGGGTCCTTAGCAAGCGCATTCTGGAATGTATGAAGTGAGGGCTGGTTTACAGTAGATTGAAGTAGCTTATTCCATTCAGTGGTTGTACGGACGAAAAATGAATTTGCGAACGCCTCAGAGTTTGTGTGTTGCTGTTGATACTGTAGAGAATGGCCCCTTCGGTTTCTGTCTATTTTGGGTTGAATGAAGTCCTCATGTTTGATGTCCAGGTTTCCGTTCAGCATCTTTTGAAAGCAGGTTAGGCGATGACATTTCCTTCTGTCTTGAAGCGCAGTCCACTTAAGCTCTTTAAGAATGGCAGTGATGCTTGTATTTTCCCCGTATGTGTTGGACACAAATCTTGCTGCCCTATTTTGCACTCTTTCTATGCTATTTATGTTCTTCTGTGTGTATGGGTCCCATGAAGCAGAAGCATATTCTAGATGAGGTCTCACTAATGTCATGTACAGCTTTTCCTTGACATGCGGTGTACAGTGGTGGAAATTTCTTCTGATGAAGTTCAACACCCTCGTTGCCTTGAAGGTTGCATGTGCGGTCTGCTTGTTCCATCGGAGATCATGTTGAATTTGGACTCCTAGGTACTGGATGTCCTTCTTCTCCTCAAGGTCAACTCCCATCAATGTATACTTTGTAGGTTCTTCCTGCCTCCTACGAGAAATCTTCACATTCTTGCATTTAGATGGATTGAATCTCATGCCCCAGGTTTGTGCCCAGTCAACCAGTTTGTCTAAGTCCTCTTGCAGTTGGAGTTGGTCCTCAGCAGACGTGATGGTGTTGTAGACGAGGCAATCATCAGCAAATAAGCGGACCGTGCTGGATATGTTCTCATGTATGTCATTTATAAATATGAGGAAGAGATGAGGGCCTAAGACTGTACCCTGAGGGGTGCCACTTAACACAGGTTTCCAGTCGGATGCAGTTCCATTTACCATCACACGCTGAGAGCGATTGGTTAGAAATGATTTTATCCAGTCCCTTGTCTTGTTCCGGATTCCATAATGACCTAGCTTAAGAAGCAGCCTCTTGTGTGGAATGACATCGAAAGCTTTTGAAAAGTCAAGCACTCCTACGTCTGTGGGAATTTTGTTGTCTATATTTTGCAGGAGATCATGAGTAGTGAGAATAAGTTGAGTCTCACATGATCTCTTCTTCCGAAAGGCATGCTGGTTGTCGGCTATGATGTTAAACTTGCTCAAATGCCTCATCATCTGGCTGTCCACAATATGCTCCAGCAGCTTGCAGCACGTACATGTGAGTGATACCGGTCTGTAGTTTGCTGGATCTGTGGTTGCACCTTTCTTGTAGATAGGTGATGATATGACTGATGTTGACTGATGTAGTGGGTATATAAATATCTGAACAGAGTGTAAACATTGTATATATAAGAAATATAATAACTCCATAATAATTTACCAATATAAATATTCTATTAATCAAAGGCATGCATATAATACAGATCCTATTTCTAAACATAATTGGAGGGTATACAATTTTTCACCGAGGAAAATATAGTTTTGTCATAGATTTTACGTCAATAATCGTAACTTCATCTCTTCAATTAGTATGGTGGACTGGTAGGCTATCGTGACAGTGTTCAGGACCGAAAAGGAAAATATTGTACAACTTCATCTATTATAACCCTATATTTTTTAAATTTTATTTAATTTTTAATTTTTAAAGTAAATCAAGCACTGGTTATGATGAAATTGATATTGTCAATCATATGTTATCCGTTGTGTTGTATTTTTAATGAATCTATGAATAAAGGTATTTTTCCAGAAAAGTTAAACAGAGCAAAAGTAATTCCTGTATATACAAATGGATCATTCGACACAATGAGTAATCATCGGCCAATATCAGTCTTGCCGGTATTTTCAAAAATCTTAGAAAAATGTTTTTATAATAGATTGATATATTTTTTGAACCAATGTAATTTATATCAGACAGTCAATATGGGTTTAGAGCTGGTCGCTCCACATCCTCTGCACTAATTGCTTTTGTTTTTAAAGTTTCAAATGCCTCAGATAATAAACATATTATGTTAGGAATATTTCTCGATCTTAGTAACGCATTTGATACGTTATATCATAACATTCTTTTATATAAATTGTATAATTATGGAATACGAGGTGTTTTGTTAAAATGGTTTGAAAGCTATTTTAACAAACCAAAAACAGTAAGTTCTTTTGAATCAAATTAAATCTGATTTTAAAACCATAGGATGTGGAGTGCCTCAAGGCTCGATATTGGGACCGTTATTATTTCTTATTATACATGAACGATATTACTTAGGCTTCACAAATATTGCAATGTATTTTATATGCGGATGACTCAAGCTTATTTTTGTCTGATAACGATTTAGATAGATTAGTGACACGATTGAATGATGAGCTTCAGAATATTTCTCAATGGTTGTATATTAATAAATTAATCTTAACCCTAAAAAGGCCGGGCTATTTGAGGTCTTCAGCAGGCCGGGGGGAGCCATTATGGCCCCCCCCCCCCCCCCCCCCCTCTAAGATCTCGGCCGCGGAGCGGCCGATCGCCATGAAAAATTGCACGCATGATAAGTAAAGTGTATAGAATACAATGGTAATTTTAATTGTTTGAAAAATTCATTAATTTGCATATTTATGGTAATTTATGCAAATAAGGTCATAAAATTCATATTTTTTCCCCAAAAATCATATATTCTTCATAATTAAACTCTGGTTTTCTCTACATATATTCTTTAGAGGATTTGGAATAATAATACGACAACAAAATTTGAAAGAGCCAGGTTCTTCCTTATGTTGTCTATTGTTTTTATAATTTCTTATGTATTTCTTTGTTTTTTTTAACTTATGTATTTGATTGTTTTTGTTTTTTTTATTTCTAACTATAATTCAACTATTTTGAACCCCAAAACAAACATATGAAATGTAAACAAGACCAAATAACCAATGATATACCTCCTTTTACGAAAACTGATATTTCCATATGTGTTGTACACAAATCACGAAATTGAGCAATTTTCGGGCTGACATGCATAGACAAAAGGTCACGTGACTTCTTAACGGTAGGTCCGATTTTCAAAATGTTTGTTTTAAAATATGCGCAAGACCCCCCCCCCCCCCCCCCCCCCCAAAAAAAAAAATCACCAAGCAGCGGCGCGTCATCTTACCGCGTTTTGGAGCAATACAAAAAATCGCGGAGGGGGGGGGGCATTATGCCCCCTCCCCCGGCCTTTTTAGGGTAAAATGTAAAGAAAACTAATTATATGATTTTTACACCAAAACAAATTAGAACTGATAATATTGAAGTAAAAATAAATGGAAATGTTATACAGTGTTGTAATTCACTGATATTTTTAGGTATTCAAATTGATAGTAAAATGTCATGGCACGTTCATATTGAAGCAACTTGTATAAACTCTGGGAAATAGTTGGTATTTTATATAAATTAAAACATTTCCCTTATATGATTTTATTAATGATATACAATGCATTGTTTTTATCCCAATTAAATTATTGCAATATTGTTTGCTCAAATTCAAATAATTATTGTATGAATATATTATATACATTATAAAATAAGGCAATACATATTATCTCTGGATCCCGTTATGTTGCCCATACAGAACCTGTTTTTGTTCGTTTTAAATGTTTTAATGTATTTGAATTGAATTATTATAATATTGTTATATTTAGGTTGTTATGTCATAAAGGTATCATCCCCCTTGTCTTTCAAACAAATTTCATTTGAATTTTGAAATACATTCATATGGAACTAGGCAATTATTACATTTTCATTTACCACTTATTAAAACTTCTGTTTCTAAACATTAAATTTTCAATTTTATGGAATTAATTACCTCCTCATGTCAAATCAAGCCCAACTTTAAATACATTTAAACAGAGATACAAACAATTGCGTTTTATGTGAAAAGCATGTTATTATTTGTTATATATGTAGTGGGCTGATATTCTCGAGATTTAGTAGGTTAACTTAGGAAAATAAATGGAAGAATATAATAACAGTAGGTCACGATGAGATAGGTGAAGCTCGGTCCAGGGTAGCTTGGAGGATAAAGAAATACATAAAGTGTGACCTTGTGACTGATATAGCCGGGGGATGAACTTGTCAAGAGTAAAGGAATTAAAAAGATATAATAGATGTTAGGTGATATGGTATTTAGATTTTAAATATATAAGGAAATAGTTAAAGGGAAATTGGAGTAAAGGGAAATATTAGGAGAAGATAACGATATAAGTTTAGTTTACGTTAGTATTGGAATTGGGAACATGTTTTGGAAAGATAGCCAGGTAGGAGGGAAGTTTCGTTGTTAATTAGGTAATGTTGTGGGTTGGAAAGTAAACAAGATAGGGCAGGAGAAATCCCGGGCCAAGGATAGTGACATCCCAGGTAAGGGGTAGCTATGTAAATTAGGAAGTTGTTTTTAAAGGATGGGATGATTCGATTGGGTAAAGTTAGGTCATGATTATTCATGGGATTAAATAAATGGGTTAGGATTGGTCAGAAAGTTAAGGGGGCACCCAGCAACCGCGAGTAGCCCAGGGGGGAACAGAATTTATTAGGTTAGGAAAGAAGGATAAAAGGGAAGAACAATTTTAGGGAAACGCAGACTTCGAGAGAGATTTGAGTTAGACGCCAGTTAGAGAAACTCATTTGATTTAAGATGAGAGGCAGATTGACGAGAGAAATTAATTGACGAAGATCGAGACCGGAGTTTTTTTTTAAATAGACCAAGCAGATTTTTAGACAGCAGCCTTAGAGCAGATGTAGACCAGAACCATGGGCGGGACTCATACCAGAGAACCCTAGTAAATGATGTAGATTTGTGACGGATACAGAGCTTGATTTGATTTAGAGAAGATTTCTCGGGAGAGGCAACACTGAAGTAGAAAGGAGATATGTGTTGCACCAACCCCCCCCCCCCCCCCCCCGAATCCACTCCTCCACACGGAAGTGTCTACTGGCATAGCAATCAATAGCTCGAACTATTTCAAGAGGAGTCCTGCGGACAAGTGAACAAAGCCGGACCCCATGGAACGGACAGCGAGGACGGACAACTGACCGGAGCCGGGGCCGGAGCCTGGAGCAGCCTCCTCGTAGCGGAACCACACCTCGGGATCGACGCGACACCAGCGAAGTTAGAGCCCCGGGGCGGACAATTC
Source organism: Echinarachnius parma (assembly GCA_037951105.1). Classification (NCBI taxonomy): domain Eukaryota; kingdom Metazoa; phylum Echinodermata; class Echinoidea; order Clypeasteroida; family Echinarachniidae; genus Echinarachnius; species Echinarachnius parma. The sequence goes on from JBAMJV010006540.1 coordinate 168,949, forward strand.
CGACACGTGTACATTCTTCTGTTTTTTGCATGCATCCCCTCCCTTCCTAGACCCCTGCACCGTAGATTAAGGTAAGAAATTAATATTAAGAAAGTACTTGTAACTGCGAAGAGAGAGAGTAAGAGAGAGATTGAGAGAGGACCCAGAATTAAAATAACTTAATGTAACCATGTGATGCAAAACAGTAGTCTTCAATTTTGTGTATTAAATTAAGTTTTAGCTTTCAATAATTTAAGTTAAACCGGTGTGAATTTATTACTTTTTATTAATCAGTCAGGACCACTTTCGCAAAACCGCTATGGGCCAAAATAGCGGAAAAGCACTATTCCGCGATTATCACGTGACGCGCAGTATTGCGTCATTTTCGGTTCCACGTGTTGTGGCAATGGGGATATTTGTGCAACGATTCAATTATATTACATTTATTTTCGCCCAATGTTCTGGACAGATCATCTAAATAGTAAATGTGTAGCATCCTTGATAATTAAACTAATGGTGTGTAGTTTGTCTAAATGATCTGGCCAGAACATTTTAAGGAAATCTTGCTCGATTATTCGGGTTCGTTTTTCAAATAAACGGTTGATTCGCGCATAGACTTACGCGACAGGTGTTTGATGCCGTACGAACTAGTACGGTGCGAAATAATGAGAGAAAAGGAGGGAGCGTGTGAGAGAGGCGTATAGATCGGCAAGATAAGAGAACGGCAAGATAAACTTAGCACGCGGAAGGCGAGAATGGCGGACACAAAGCTGCATATATGTAAAAAAACGGCTGTACAAAATTATATTTTTTTTCGATCACCGATAGTATCGCATGGTACTATCGCCACGATATATGCGCCATCTAGCGACATTGATTGGAGAATAGTGGGAAACCGCTATTTTCACGATAGTGGAAAAGCGAAAGTGGTCCTGACTGTGGTCCTGTAGCGTTGGGTGCGGTGACGTCCGTGGGTAGTGATTGATGAGTGAAATGTGTTGTTGAGTGAATTAATCGAATAATTAGTGTATCGTAGATAGTTTAAGTGGTGGTCGCCATGAACTGACCCACCCGCGCCTTTTAACGGACCAGGGCGTGGCTGACTCAGGCTCTCGATTTGGGGGTTTTCCCGCCAACCGAGAGGCTGGGTTGGTTAGGTGGGTTAGACATATATGCAATCAGGTGTTAAGTGTTAGGTGTTACCGTGTTAGGTGTAAGGTGTTAATTGTTAGGTAAGGGTTACATTCTTTATTATATCATAAGGGACCAGCACCACATAATACTTTAATGTTCTTTCTTACCGTATGTTATTCGTATATTGTATTTTATTTATCTTTCTTTATGTTCTTTGTATGTTCTTTACTTATCTGTAAATATCAATGTTACATCTCTGTATGTTTCTATAATAATGACGAATGGAATAACATGAAAAATGAAATTATAGCATGCACAGCATCAACAATAACAGTAAAATGCAAATACAGTGGATGTTGTGAGAAAATGGTTAAAGGTACATTACCGTAAATGTTCACCTATAGGCGGTACTGTCTCACAGTATTAGTAGGTATTATCAACAGCGCCAGCTGTGTCCACAAGGATCTAGTATAATGAATATGTATCTATCCCTTTGTCAACGATCTTCGAGCCGGTATTAATGAATATTCATGATAGCATAATCATGCAAGGACTTAGGGTTATACCAAGCAAGCAGAAGTAGCTCTTGGTCGGTCGTTGGTGCAAATCATTCTTAGGCATGACGGTATGTAAAGCGTAGGTTCAAGTCGCATTGGATTAATTATTTTTTTATTCTTCGATTTCATAGGAAATTTTGTTTTAAACAAATGCCACCGTTTTTGTGCACAGGAATAGGAAGGAAAAACATTTACTTGTTGTCAGATACACAATTATGACATTCAGGTGAAATCATTGGCATTCCCTGTCCCACCCCCACCACACCCCACCCACCCACACACACACACACACACACACACACACACACAACACACACACACACACACACACACACACACACACAAACACACTAGTTAAGAGTCGTGTAGGGGCGGGGGGGGGGGGGGGCATGGGCGTCGATCTGTCATTGATACCCCATTTATCAGGGGGGGATGATCTATTCATCCATCCCCCCTGATGAGATGGGTATTACGTAAGTATCGAGCCCCATTGGGGGGGTGGGGGTGGGGGGGGGGGGGGGGGTGGTCATGTCCGCCCAAAAATGTTCGAGGGCCGAGACCGAGACCACTTGTTCAGTTGTTTCCCCAAGGCCGCTAAATAGTGGTAAAGGGGGAAGGGGCAACTTGTAACTTGTAACGTGTTTTTAAAATAATGTTTGTTATGAATTTTCGACACCCTTGGTCCATTTAACGATGTCTCTCAAGCTACCCATCATCCTTCCCCTTCGACCACTCCAAAATATTTCACTGAACATCACGACCAGTAAATCAATGAGGATTACGTATTGTATTAGAATTAATTTAAGAAAATACGCGCCTTAAAGCCACATCCCCTAAATGCTGGTAGATGACAATTAAAAACAATTCAATCAAATTAAATAGCAATGTAGCTATCGAGTATGTATGTACAACATGCATTCTGCCTCATAGCCATTGGTTCCTGATATGTTTGAATAAGGGAATGTGTTTTACATTAACATGTTATATAAGATGATGACGTCATAATTAAGGGAAATTGAGCGTTCCTATTGGTTGATTACCGATGCTTAATCCGGTATAATCAATGGTAAAGTTTATAATACATTTGTATTATAACTTTTCAGTGACGTATGAAATTTCCCATAGACCACATATGCATGGCGACCGTGTGTAACAAACTTCCCATTGAGAGCCGCCGCGGTGGAGTGCGCAACGTCAAATCAGTCCGCTGCCAAAATGCCAACAAAATTACGTAAAAGTGAGAATAATGAAAGGGCTGGCGTGCATTTCCATTCCAAAACTTAGCAATATCAAACCACTTTACCATGCAATTTACGAAACTGCCAACATTTATTTACTACAGGACAGATAATTTACAAAATGATGCATTTTCCATCTTTTTCATGATAAGTTTTGCGAGTCTTTCTTCGCGGCATGTAAACAATCAATTGTGACGTCAACAGCCATGACGTCACAATTCTTGACACTTCAATTCGGGTTCCTCCAAAAGTTCCTCCAAATAATCATCTTATATAACAAATAGTACATGATTCCTGTCGTTAAATATTCCGTAATAGACACCTCTACATTTTTGATTTCTCTCGTGCGATTATATTGCACTCGGCTGCGGCCCTCGATGCAATATAATCGCTCTCGAGAATTAGAAATGTATCGTTGTCTATTCTGGTATATTCAACTCCAAACCATGCACTATTTGCATAATAGTATTTTCACGAATCATTCCATAGAAAATATTCCATGTACAAATATTTATTACAAAATCGCTCTATATTAAGCATTATGTTCATCTAATAAGATAATTTGTCTTTAACTAGTTTTCTCTTTCCTGTTGAATTTCTATTCATCACGATCACCTGTTTGGTGTCCATGTGATTCTTTTGTTATATATTTTACGACGCACACTGAAGCTGTTACCTAGCAGATAAACCTCGTACAAGCAGTCGATCTGTTTGAATATTATGCATTATAGCGCTCTCTGCATGATAGTCCATTTTGTAATGGCATATTATGCCGTTGATTTACAGTCGATTAAGTGATCGAGGATATCCCAGATGTCGTCATATTTTGAAGCACTTGGGCAAAGAAATATAGTAGCGATCTTGTCTATCGGAGGAGAAATGTTGTCCTTTTATCAATCTGAGTGGACTTTGGGGCCAACAATTGATTTATATTGGGATTACAGATACTTGCTAACTTTATTCTGGTATTAACGTGTGTGAGGTGTGTGTGCTATGTGCGTACTGTATTTAAATGAATGAAAACAAAACCAATCATGAAAACATTGTTTTTAAATGCAGGTTACAAAAGAAACAAATGAATTGAAACAGTTTAAAACAAATAAATAAAAGAATATAATGAAAAAAAAATGACGAGAAAAAAAGTGAAATGAAAGGAGAATGACACAAATCAGGGAAACAGAACCAACAACTAATTAAAAAAACGCATGAACTTCATTTAGGTGGATTTGATCCGCGTACTTTGGGATCTAAACACAGACCAATACCATCTACCGTTGAACCACGTCTGAAGCGGAATTTAAAGCATATTCTTTCATCCCTTTCACACATCTTCGACATGTTTCATTCATGCTTATGTATAATTATTCAGAACAGGTGTACGATCTATTGCATTATTTGAGGCGCTAGGAGGAACATTATTGTTTGAACTGTATTATTCTGTCCAAGCAATCGTTATCCTCATTGTGCTCTCCGCATTATCTGTTTTGAAAAGGAACTCATGATGCACCACCAAAAGACTATTCACACTATTTCAAATGAATAGCAAACAACATATATATTTGCATAATCTCTTGAGTTTCATCTCAACTATAGAGATAGAAACATATTGCATAACATAGCAGTTTCCAAGTGACCAAGTGACAACGTGCAGCACTAGCAGCATAAAATCAAAGAATGCATGACACGGCATCTCAAGTTCGAATCTGACAAACCATGCATAATGAACATAATCGTATTCATAGCGTGCGTGTGCTGTGTGCATGTATACTATAACGGGTGTGTTTGTGTCCGTGTGTGTGTGGGGGGGGGGGGGGGCTGGGTTGCTCAACATTGCTTCCTATTTATAAGTTGTTATTAATTCTTGGTCAGAAAAGAGTAAAATAAAATTTGTGCTTGATGAAGAGTTGGCTGAAACAGGGTGATGAATCAATTTTAAATGACCCTACCCCCTCCATCCACTAATATATAAAGCTTAATAATATTACTAGCAGAATGTCAGGACTTCACTCACCTGAATGTAATAATTGTGTATTTAAGTTAAAACAGAAATGATAATTTTCATTCCCATTCCTATGCACAAAACGCTGGCATCTGTTAAACAAAATTTCCTATGAAATACAACAATTAAAAAAAATCACTTATCCAGTGCGTCTTGAACCTACGGCTCTACATACCGTGATGCAATTTTACCTTATCCTGATTTGCATCAACCACCGACCCAAGAGCTACTTCTGCTTGCTTGATTGGATTTCAACCCTTAGTAACGTTCATCTTTTCTAACTTTGCGTGATAATGCTATCATGAATATTCATTTAGACCGGCTCGAAGATCGTTGACAAAAGGCTAGATACATATTCATTATACTGGATCGTTTTGGATGTTTGCTGGCGCTATTGATACTCCTCTAAACCAGTACCGCCTATAGGTGAACTTTTACGGTATACTTGCAATTCAAAACGTTTGTTGGTATTTAACGATGTATATTCTCTTCCAACAATACAATTATTTAAAAAAATAAATTATGAGTTTGAATTCAAAAGCTTTATGAGGTATTGCAAAGCACTTTTCTTGTATATATCTCTCGGTCCTACATAAGACCTCCGAGTAGTCCTGGTCATTGCGGAGTGTGCATGAGCTCAATGAGGCACACTTTCTCTCTCCTTGTAGCCAGTGACGGGAGGCCTAATGTAGCTAATGGATCTACATAGGTATTGTACTGCGAACCAAGCATGAGGCGACAAGCTCTTCTGGATTCTCTCAATCTGCATCGTCTTAAGTTCAGTTAAGCCATAATGCCAAAGAGTCGCACAGTATTCTACAACAGGCCACACATACGAGCAATAAACAACCAGCAAGTCTTCTGCCGGAAGGTCGAAACCCTTAACCCTAAAAAGGCCGGGCTATTTGAGGTCTTTCTACGGCCAGGGGGGGGGGGGGGGCATTATGGCCCCCCCCCCCCCTTAAGATCTCGGCCACGAAGCGGCCGATCGCTATGAAAATGTGCACGCATGTTCAGTAAAGTGTATAGAATACAATGGTAATTTCATTTTTTTCAAAAATGCATTAATTTTCATATTTTTGGCAATTTATGCAAATAAATTCATAAAATTCATATTTTTACCCATAAATCATACATTCTTCATAATTAAACATTGGTTTTCACTACATATGTTCTTTAGACCATTTGAAATAATAATACAACAAAAATGTTTGGAAGAGCCAGGGTCTTCCTTATGTTTTATATTGTTTTTATAATTTGTTATGTATTTCTTTGTTTTTTTTACTCATGTATTTTATTGTTTTTGTTTATTTCTAACTATAATTCAACAATTTTGAACAACAAAACAAACACCTAAAATGTAAGCAAAACCAAATAATCAATTATATATCTCTTTTTACGAAAACTGACATGCATAGACAAAAGGTCACGTGACTTCGTAACGGTAGGTCCGATTTTCAGAAATTTTATTTTTAAAGATGCGCAAGACCCAAAAGAAAAAAGTCACCAAACAGCGGGGCGTCATCTTTACGCGTTCCGGAGCAAAAAACAAATCGCGGAGGGGGGGGGGACATAATGCCCCCCCCCCCCCCCCCCCCCCGGCCTTATTACTGTTAAGAGTGCGGAGCATAAATATGTAGTCTCATGCTTGCTCGCTTGGTAATTTCATTTACTTGACTGGACCATTTTGACTAGCACTCCTTGAAGTTGACTATTGACACTTCATGATTGCCTATTGTTATCTTAGGTGCTACTGTATGTGCTACTGTTACTGTTTTATTATTTTACGATTTATTTATTTTTATTTTTTTTCATTGTTAGATTTTCCCTTTTTGGGATGCTTCGACGAGTCCTGCCTCCTGCAAAAGTTCAACACGTCCTCCACGACGAATATGACAATATATTTCTGTATTTCAACATGCCACAGCTTGAGAAGTCATTTAGTAGCAGGGTTATTACAAGGGAGTGACTGTTATTGTGGAAAGCTTGTATGCCCTGTCCAACGTCGGCAATGTGACAATGGGCCGTATGCATAAAAACAAGCAATTGCTTGTGCTAGCGTTTTGCTTGAATCGGTATGCATAAAAACAAGCAATTGCTTGCAAGCAAAAGCATTTGCTTACAAGCACAAGCAATTGCTTACTGCTCGTAAGCAAATGCTTACCAAACAAGCAATTGCTTAAAACCGTATGCATAAAACGAACCTTTTACTTGTCTTGATAAGCAATTGCTTGCGTTTTTTCAAGCACACCCAGACCAGCTTGAGCTCTTGCTTACTCAGGGCATTCGCGTTTAAGGATCAATTGTTCGTACCGTTTCAGGATGATTTCAAGCTCCATATTCCAGAGGTTATGTTCTGATAAAATTCCTGTTATTTTAGACTTTTTACGGCAATTTTTGTCCATCGATCTGCACAGAAACCCCCCTGATGCTCCGCGCTGTTTCCCCCCTATTTGCGTAATAAAAATACTGCTGCCAGGTCGGGCACGAAGCGTTGTTGCCCTGCAGTGCGATGTTCGCACAACCGTAACGATCCTTTGTCCAACACGTAAGCAATTGCTTGGCAGTGCAAGCAAAAGGTTTGAGCACAAGCAAAGGCTTGTGCATACGAATTTAAGCAATTGCTTGAACTTGATCTTTTGCTTGACAAGCTCTTGCTTGTGCTTAAAGCATTTGCTTATAAGCAATTGCTTGTTTTTATGCATACGGCCCAATATATGTGGTGTTCCATGTAGCGGCGCAGATCTCAACAAACCTTCGAATTTTTGTGGTGGCAATAATTTCACCCAGTTGTACAACGGTGAGTAGAACGAATTATGATATATCACTCTCGTTTCATGCATGATATTCAAAGTGTAAGTTTCATTTGAAAAAAATAACTATTTTCTTTTGTTATTTTTCAGATTTTCCATACTTGGGATGCTACAACAAATCGTGTCTTCAGCAAGAGTTCAACTTTTCCTCCTCAGAATTGACAATAGAAGCATGTACTTCAACATGCAACTCAGAAAAACATTTAGTCGCGGGGTTGTTAAAAGGAAATCATTGCATTTGTGGAAATCTCGAATGTCCTGTTCAACAGGGTCGATGTGACAGATTGTGTGGTATTCCCTGTAGCGGCTCAGCAGATCGCGCCTATTGTGGTAGCAAGGAGTTTGTCCAGGCATACAATGGTGAGCGAATTATGATAATAATATTGATTTAATAGCCATGGTTATACCAGGGTTATACTAATATTGTTAATCATACTGATATAGACAGAGCCGTATATAAATAACTACTACTACTACTACTACTACTACTACTACTACTACTACTACTACTACTACTACTACTACTACTACTACTACTACTACTATTACTACTACTACTACTAATTCAGTTCCAGACCTATTTGTTCAAAGTATCATTTACAATCTAAATAGTCACATGAATATATTTGTAAATAAATATCTGCAATGTATTTGTTTCTATTTTCAGTTTCGTTCGTCGATTCTACAAAACAAAATATGAATAAAGAAATAAAGTCGCCATGGTGGAAAGGTAAGCGTCTCAATTGTACTATATCATGTATAGTAGAATAAGGAGATAAAACATTTCTTAATTTGCATTACATTGTAATTTAATTCCTGATAATATTGATAGTAGCATCACAACTAATAAAAGTATGGCGTATTCAGATAACACTAGGGCTCCGTTGCAGAAAAAGATGCAATCGATTTTATGTTACGATTGATCGTAAGTCAGAAAATTTACGCGTTTCAACCAATCAGATTTGCGGATCTAGAACACGTGATCTGACTTACGATTAATTGCAACTTACAATCGATTGTATCTCTTTCTGCAACGGGGCCCTGGACAGATAAAATTTATTTTAATGTATTAGTATGCCTGATTATAAGGTACAATTCAAACAGACCAGCACAATTGTCGTGTGCATTTCCCAACTCCCCGGTGAGCATACCACCGACAACCACATACAATGACATAGGGCATAGTTATGCTAGAAATATGCTAGAATGTCTGACAAAGCGCAAACACTAAATGCGGACGCATGGGACAGTGTTATAGTGTATAACATAAATCTAAACCGAAGAAACAGTATACAGTCTTTGGTGCAACGTGGCGCCTTTCTTCATGTATGATCGTCATTGTGACGCGCCCTTTGACACGGCGAAGAGGAACGTTTAAAGTAGAATTTCATTGAAAATCACAAAATATGATAATAATCCATCACTAGAGAGCTAGGGTCTAACAGATTAAGATAAATACTTTATGTCCTATACCAACACGATATCCTAGTAAACAACAAAACAAAACCCCACCACAAGAATCGAAAACAAGCGCTCTTTATGCTAAAAAAAAAACGCAAATGTTTTGATGACGTCACAAAGTGTGCAAGTTATCATTGGCAGACGATGTCTCATTGCGAATCTAAACAACCATTAGTGCACTCATATTGCCTGCAAAATTGTATTCTTGCCACGAAAGCGCATTTATTTCATTGCATTTTGTAAATAAGGTTCACCTCGACTTATACAAAAAAAATCATTCACTCGGAGACATTTACGGAAATAAAGACAAATTCTATGAAGTAAGTCACATACGGTATGACATACCGTCCTACCTTATCTGCTTAAAAGACCCGCCGAAGTCTGGGCACGATTCCATTGGCCCATTGTTCAACAGCTGTATTTTGATGCGGGTGTCGCTGAATTTGCAGTTCTGTGTGATACTTACATTGACTTATGGGCGACGTGATAGATTAAAATAACTTTATTAAGCATGCTTTACGGGAAAGTTGTGTTTCAAAAGACAGCAAAGTGCTTTTAAGAGTGAGGCAGAGGAGCAAATAATGACAAATATTTTTCTTAATAAACAAGGATGATTGAACAGATTCATGTTAAAAATGCACTATAAAATGTGTTTGTTATATATCGAACATCGTCTGCTAATGATGACTTGCACACTGCATGACGTCACAGTATTTCAGCTGGTTTCGGCGGGACTTTTGATGCCATAACGGGCTTACGAATTACCACTATTTAATTGATGATAACTCCTTAATAACAATATTTTAGAACACTTACTTGTAATATTCGTGTTATGGATTATGTATGAAATATGGAAATATGAGCTGAATCTAAATTCAAAATCAATGAAATTATACTTTAAAGGGATCAGTAACATCGTCTAAATTCACAAGACTTACTTCGAACTCTAGTAGTTCTATATTGTGTTATATACTACCTATTGAAGCATGGAACAGGTTTCGGTTTTTTAGAATTTCCCTTTCGTTTGAAAGATATTTACTATTTAAGTGTTCGGATTATAATTATCCACTGGAAAGTTATAACTGAGTACAAAGCCATTTATTACCAACCATGCATCACTGTTTGCACATGTCATCAACGTTACTCGATCCCTTTAAATATTGCCGATCCACATTCACATAACAAGTATTATGTTCTTCTTGTTGCTTTCATGTACAGATGATTATCGCCTGTTGGCTGTGGTGATTGTGGCATCTGTTATCATCATTTCTATACTGTGCTTCTTCATAGCTCTGACTGATAGGTTAGTCTGGTTTCTTTTATTTTGTTTGCGCCTATCTGATTGTTCCATTAGTCTGAGGAATTTCGATCGATAAATTGAACAACCGGTAAATGAGACAACTTTCATTCTGGCAATAGTAGTTATAGCGACAGTTGTTATGGTTAGGTTTACAACAGGATATTATGTTGGTGATTGCTTTTGGGTTTGGGTTATACATATCAATTGGTTTAACCTTGTGAGCCGTGTATCAACTCTATTGGGATTGCAATATCTAGTTGGGAACAGGCTAACCCATTGCCTACAAAACCCCGGTGGTTCTTGTATTAACTATATGGGGATTGCAACATCTTGAAGGGAACATGTTAACCCATTGCCCACAGGAACATGGTGGTCCTGTATTAACTCTATACGGTGGATGCGAAATATAATTTAGTAGGAAACGAGTTAATCCATTGTCTACATGGGAACCTGGTGAGCCATGTATTAATGATATGTTGATTGCAAAAACTAGTAGGAAATGGGTTAACCCATTGTCCACAGGAACCTGGTGGGTCCCGTATCAACTCTATGGGGATTTCGATATTTAGTAGGGAACAGGCAAACCCATTGCCCACAGGAGCCAGGAATCTGTGTACAGACGAACAAGCTGTTAGCCTCATGTTCTCATCTCATTGGTGTGGGTTTTTGTAGATATCTGGCCACCGAACTACTCATTCAACTTTGGCTCTCCGCCTTTATTGATTATGTAAAAATCAATATATGACAGATAAGTTTAATTATGTAATATTCATATAAATGACATCACTGTTGTGCAGTTTTCAATGTGATACAATTTAAGGGTGGGGACGAAAGTTGGCACCAGATGTGAAAATATGGCTAATTATATCAAAAATGCTGTTTGGTTTTGTTGAATAATACAGATTAAAAAATCGCAGGGCACTAGGTGGCTCAAGACAACGGAAGAAATCGTCATCAAAAAAAGTAGAAGGTCATCCAGATAAACGCATCAGGTACTCTCCACCTCACACGGGGACTCAGGGTGAAGCAGAGGAAGCTGTTACCAAGGTTACTATCGTGGAGGATGCGGAGCTAGATTACCACTCGTACGAATCGTGTTCGAATGAGAGAGAAGAAGTGCGCGTTGAGCAAGGCTCTGCCCGTAGATTGTCAGGAGATGATGGTTACAATGGTTACATCGAAGTGGAAGCTGCAGATACGATGTCTTCAGCACCTGAGATTGATGGTGATACAGGACATAAATATTGCACTTCCATCATCAATCTTTCAAAATCACAACAGAATGAGGGAGAAGGTGATGGAGGACACAAATATTGTACTTCCATCATCAATCTTTCAAAATCACAACAAAATGAGGGAGAAGGTGATAAAGGACATAAATACTGTACTTCAATTACCAACCTTACCAAGGTTACTATGGTGGAGGATGCAGAGCTAGATTACCACTCGTACGAATCGTGTTCTAATGAGAAAGAAGCGGTGCGCGTTGAGCAGGGATCTGCCCGTGCATTGTCGGGAGATGATGGGTACAATGGTTTCATCGAAGTGGAAGCTGCAGATACGACTTCATAAACACATGAGATTGATGGTGATAAAGGACATAAATATTGTACTTCAACCATCAATCTTCCAAAATCAATGAGGGAGAAGGTGATGGAGAACACAAATGCTGTACTTCAATTGCCAATCCTTCAAGAACACAACAGACTGAGGTAGGGAGAGATAAAGGACATAAATACTGTACTTTAATTACCAATCTTACCAGGGTTACCATGGTGGAGGATGCGGAGCAAGATTACCACTCGTACGAATCATGTTCTAATGAGAGAGAAGCAGTGCACGTAGAGCAAGGTTCTGCCCGTAGATTGTCGGGAGATGATGGTTACAATGGTTACATCGAAGTGGAAGCTGCAGATACGATGTCTTCAGAACCTGAGATTTATGGTGATAAAGGGCATAAATATTGTACTTAAATTACCAATCTTACAAAGGTTACCATGGTGGAGGATTCGGAGCTAGATTACTACTCATACGAATTGTGTTCTTATGCGAGGGAAGCGGTGCGCGTAGAGCAAGGCTCTGCCCGTAGATTGTCGGGAGATGATGGTTACCATGGTTACACCGAAGCGGAAGCTGCAGATACGATGTCTTCAGTACCTTAGATTGATGGGGATAAAGGACATAAATATTGTACTGCGATTATCAATCCTTCAAGAACGCAACTGACTGAGATAGGGAGTAATACGGGACACAAATACTGTACTTCAATTACCAATCTTTCCCGATCACCAAAGTCTGAGGTAAAGGTTGACGGAGGACATAAATAATGCACGTCAATAATAATACATGAATCAAATGACTATTGAATTAGGTATATGCTATGTTGGGTTATGAACGATTTGTTATTCATTGTACACTATTGGGCGCTCATGTTGTATTTGCTTGAAACGCGGAGCAACGTTATTTATTAAAGGCCAATGCAATGTAATATGCTTGTTTATTTCGCATAACATTACCCCGACTCAGATTTCTGCTTTGGAAGAAATATGTGAAAACACTATCGGGTACACCACTATTCACGCGAACGCTGGATGCCGCCATTGTTCGGTCCGTGCGGACGTACACCACTGTGATCGGTCAATGATGCATTCCTGCACTTAACTCAATTCAATTACACCAATTCAAACCATTGTTTGAATACTTGTAGACACTTTGATGAGTCTGCAAATTAGTGAAAAGCTTTTCTATCTTTTTGTTCGGCCATCCGCACATACGTCAGAATTTGCAAAGCATGTCGGGTAGTTTCACGAACATGGCCGCTCCCATCATCTTGATGAAATGAAATGTCTGTTCACCCCCTAAATGATAATGGTAGCCAAAAGCCATAGTTTCATTGTCCTTAAAACGTTATCAATTACTGAGGCAGATTATATAAAAGAACATAGTAATCTCCGTCTGTTTTCGGATTTCATAGTGAATGACATGAATATTAAACTTCAAATTTCAATCATCCAAGATCACCAAAGATGGAGGTAGGTGGTAATAAAGGACATAACTACTGTATATACTTCAATCATCAATCCTTCAGAAACACAAAATACCGAGGTAGTGGGCGACGGAGGACATAACTACTGCACGTCAATTATGTTACATGCATCACATGACGATTTAATTAGACCTACAACGTATTTGTGTTAAAGGCTGTGTAACATATTTGTACACACCGCGGATCTTTCGCAAACTATGCTTGTAGCTAGGGAATGATGTTAATAAAATGTGTGAGAAATATCAAATCAATTGAACCCTTACTTTTCCATAAACGAATTTAATATTTTTCTGTTTTACTTCTGAAAAAAGTATAACTTGAGGTAACTCAGCCTCTGGATAATTCGGCACTTGATTAGTCGATACTAATACGACCTACGCTGGTTATATACACAGTGACACATATTATCAAAACACTGCAACGATTTTCCCAGGTCTTTTATACACTACTCACAAAAAGTAAGTCCCCCGTAGCATTTTTGTCATATATCTCAAAAAGTATTTTACCGATTTTGATCATTCAGACGGTAATGGATATGGAATTCCTACGCAAAAAATGAATGGTATGTGTCTGCCAATTGATGGCATTGTCCGTGTGAAATCATGCATTTTATGACAAAAGGTGTGAAAAAAAATCTTGCACATTTGTGATTTGTGTCAACTTCTACACGAATAACAAAAGAATCACGCATGTTTCTGAACTTTCAGCCACTCTAATCCCCAACAATTTCATATTGAAAGGCCTATTGTTTCAGAAAGATGCATGCTTTTGAATAATGGTTCCACTGAGAACAATGCAGCAGTAGTACTGAATTACATAACAGATTTGTCTGTCGGGTCATCTTCAATGAAGATGCTTACTCGTATACAAAATGTACTCAATATGCCATATAAAACTTAAAGTGCAACTTTGTCTTTTGCACAATTTTTGATGACGAAAACGTAATTCTGTGGCAACCATTTGTTTAAAAGAAAATAATAATCAAAATCGGTAAAATACTTTTTGAGATATATGACAAAATACTAGGGGGGAACTGACTTTTTGTGAGTAGTGTATATGCCTGGTATAATGTTAGGTTCAGGGGACACTACAGTGTACATTGAAAGTAGGTTGAATAGGGAGTAACATGGAGTGGGTTAAGGTATCAAGACAGGGTGTCTCTTTGGATAAATGTTCTTCTTTTGATCCAAGGAGTTTGTATGCCAAGTAAAACAATTGTACCCCAAACTGCAGTGAACACCCATATTTGTGGCCCCTACTAGAAGAAATGACGTCATTTAGGCGAGAAATTACGTCACTTACGTTCTCTCTCGTCGTCTGGCCAATCTGAGCACTAGTTCATGTCGATTTCAGGTTCGTCGGAAAATCCAGTGCACCGTCTTCAGAATAACGTAATCAGAGAAGTATCAACATGTATATATGTGTGTGTGTTTTATACGTGTATGTGTATGTGTATGTGTGGTGGAGTATATAACTGGTGTATGCGTGTGTGTTTGAATGTGTGCGTGTGTGGCTTTGTGTACGTGTGTGCGCATTTGTGCGTGTGTGTGTGTGTTTGTGAGTGTATATATGTTTGTTTGTGTTTGTTGGAATGCGAGTGCCTGCGTGCGTGTGTGTATCTGCGTATGTGTACGGGTATGGGTTTTTGTTTGAGTGTGTGCGTGTGTTTGTGTTTGTTTGAGTGCTCGCGTGGATGAGTGTGCGTGCGTGTGTTTGTGTTTATGTGGATGTGCGTTTGTGGGTGTTTGTGTGCATTTGTGAGTGTGCATTCATGTGTTTGTGTTTGTGTGGGTGTGTGTTGTGTATCTGTATGCGTATGTGTGGGATTTTTATTAATGTTGTGTTTGTGTGTATACGCGTGTGTAAGGGTTTGTGTTTGTGTGAGCGCATGTGTGGGGTGTTTGTGTGCATTGTTGTTTGTTTGAGTGCGAGTGCGTGCGTGCGTGCGGGAGTGGATGTTTGTGCGTGTGAGTATACGTGTGTGTAAGTGTGTGTGTGTTTTGTGTGATTGAATGCGTGTATGTGTGTGTGTGTTGGAGTTTGAATAATTCAGTCGGGTCGTGTGTTTGCGCATGTGTATGTTTGAAAGTGTAAGGTGTGTGTGAGTGTTTGTCATGATTGTGTGTAGAAGGGAACGACGTCATTGTGAACGCGCGTTAACCAAAAACGAAAATGGTTCAAAGGCAGCGAACAGGTAGTGAACAGCACGGGTTGACTACATCCAATAGACCGCTTCTGTGATGTATGCAAATAATATTCGTATGACGTATAGACTCCCCGTTGGCAAACTTAACAATAGTAACTAGGTTCGGCAAGATAAGTATGCCGGAGCTTACCGGACCTAGTTACTATTGTTAAACAGTGCCAACGTGGAGTATTACGTCATACGCATATTATTTGCTTATACAGGTTGGCCCAGAAATAACGGAACGGTGTACTTTCCATTATAAAGAAACATACAGACTAGGTTCACTGGATAGATAATCTTTTAAAAAGAACTTTGATATCATCAACAGTAATGTTTTTGTTTGGGTGTTCGGAATAACGAATTTCTTTTAAAAAGATTATCTATCCAGTGAACATATTATCACAATGGCAAATACCCCGTTCCGTTATTTCTGGGCCACCCTGAAACGGTCGTTCTAGGACGGGAAACTCGTTCTCGTCCACATTAGCGAAAACTCCCTATTGACTGCAGTCGGTCACCTTTTGTATTTAACGATGTGTGTGTTCATCGACGTGTGTAGCTACCCCTTAACGTCTAGCCTAGACGTTTAGCGATTTTGAAAACATAAATAAGTAAAAAATTCGATTTCTCTCTTACCTGATGAAACAGGGACACATAACTTAAATTGTAGAATGTGTCCGTTAAGAGCTTTCGTTCAGGCCAAAAAGTAACAAGATTTGTTTTCCCACCTGGTTTGGTGGATGCAAATGTGTAACACTCCCTTTAAAGGGTGACTAAATTACAAACCCATGTTGACTTATGTTGATCTGTAATAGTGAATAAATCACATATCTTTTGACTTTTTGATGTACATTTTTGTCATATTTTTTATATTATTTGTTCTATTACTTTTATTCTACCTGCTAAGCTCCACCCCTAAAAAAAACACATCCAGAAGCTTATGACTTTTCTGACATCATATGCCAGTCAATTCATCAGTCAGCTAGATGAACAAAAGACATTGGTATGTTCCTTCCGATCAACTGACTACCTGTTCACAATAGCATTGCATGTTCTTATACAATGCCTACTCACCATCTCACCATGAAAAGAAGGGTTTCAGTGAAAACATGCAATGCTAATGTGAACAGGTAGTCAGTTGATGGGAAGGGACATACCAATGTCTTTTGTTCATCTAGCTGACTGATTAATTGACTGGCATATGATGTCAGAAAAGTCATAAGCTTCTGGATGGGTTTGTTTAGGGGTGGAGCTTAGCAGGTGGAATAAAAGTAATAGAAAAATAATATTAAAAATATGACAAAAATGTACATCAAAAAGTCAAAAGATTTGTGATGTATTAATGTTTACAGATCAACATACATTTGTTATTTAGTCACCCTTTAAGTGCACCGTAAACCCGTACAGCCCGTGGTCTAATGGATGCTTATGTTTACTTGAAAGTCGCTATCAATACCTGAGATTAGGAAAGAAGGTAATCTGTAATTAATGTACGTTACTAATTTGTTAATGAAAGGTATGGGGTTGAGGAATGCGATTTTACAAACTATTTAACAACAGACTGACAAAAGAAACGATAAAAAGTGAGGAAATTCATAGTGTCCACAATAAACGACGTTGCCCTCACACATCAGTACGTTATTGGCTAAAATAATCTTTTTATCTTATAGTTATCTTTCAAAACAACCTCAAGAATTCGGAAATAGGTCTCCCAAGTTTTGACGTAATACAAGGTGGGAATTGTGTTAACTTTGAAGTAGTGAAATGGTTGAACAAACATATCTATCTATCTATATATACAGTGCGAGTCAAAAAAAACGAAACCGGACTTTGATAGCTTATAAATCCACAATTACAAACATATATATGTTGATATTGGTATCATGTTAAGGCTTTGGAAATTGCCTTTAAAATGATATATGACACATTTTGATCACTTTACGCATCATCGAGCAGGACCTTATTACCCAAAGTCATGCAAAAACTACCCGTGTCCAAATTTGCCGTCGTCTTGTTCTAAACACAACAAAATGTAAGTCCCCCCTATTCAAAATAGCATAACTTTTTAACGAAAAAGTTTTGAGTAAAATAACTTGGCAGGATTGTTTATACACTTATTGAATAACTTATGTGCGAAAATAAAATTGTTCCGTCGAGTCATGCATGAGTGAGCACACATGAAAGGCAAAATTGTCACTTTTTGACTCTTGTGACTTTTGAAAAGTGACAATTTTGCCTTTAATGTGTGCTCACTCATGCATGACATGGCGGATCAATCTCATTTTCACAGAGAAGTTAGTCAATCAGTGTAGAAACAATCCTGCCAAGTTATTTTGCTCAAAACCTTTTCGTTTTTTACGCTATTTTGATTTGGGGGGACTTAGTTTTTTGTTGTGTTTATCATGAATGAATGCGTCTGTTTACGTTTTTTTTTAATGAAAATTTCAAGAATATCCTTTGGTGAATCACAACAAAATATCAGGTGGTTGCCAGTGTTTTCATGTTTATCAGGGTGGAAGGGGATCACACACTGTCCTAACATCAGCAACCACACTGTTTGGAGGCAGGGGCCCCTGAATAGGACATGCAGGATGAAGACTATCTTTGAAACAGATGCAACCATTCACAGTGTTCTTGACACTGCAAACTTGGACACGGGTAGTTTTTGCATGCCTATGGATAATTAGGTCGCGTTCGATGAAGCGTGAAGTGATCAGAGTGTATGATATATCATTTTAAAGGAAATTTCCCAAGCTTTAACATGATACCAATATCAACATATATACTTTTAGATTTGTGGATTTATAAGCTATCAAAGTCCGGTTTCGTTTTTTTTTACTCGCACTGTATATATATATATACAGACTGTCCAGAAAAAACGAAACCGGGTTTCATGGCAGCGGTTTTATGTTATAATGAATAATTTCCTTGATGATATATATATGTCTGAAAAGCTCTGTGTCTCTTCCTTCATTTGATATATAACTTATGGCACATAGTTCACGCACGACTGGATTAGAACGATGAAAAGTGGTGTTACCAAGATTCTATTTGCACGCAGAAATTGCAAGTTTGGGTGAGGTTTTTGGGGGAGTTTTAAGGGTAGTAAACGTACTTATTTTGAAAAAGGACAAATACCGCATACAAATTCATAATTTTATCTTTTATATGACACCTCATGATTAAAAAATAAATGATTTATGCCAGAGAACGAGTACAATGAAAACATGCTTGATTCCAGCCCAAATGAGTAACTTTCCTGATCTAGCCTGTTTCCCATGTTTTCCCTGATCCCCATGTTTGTGTAAATTCACTCATGCATCAAAGTCCATTGTCAGTTGCTAATTCAGGAAAGCTGAGCGACTTCTTACTCAACTTTCACTCATTTGGGCAGAAATCAGTCATGTTTTCATTGTAATCGTTCTCTGGCATAAATCATTTATTTGTTTAGCATGAGGTGTCATGTAAAAGATAAAAATATGAACTTTTATGTGGAGTTTTTCCTTTTTAAAAATAAGTACGTTTACAACCCTTAAAACTCACCCAAACTTAAAATGTATGCGTGCAAATGGAATATTGGTAACACCCCTTTCCATTGTTCTAATTCAGTCATGCTTTAATTATGTGCCATAAGTTGTACATCAAATGAAAGAAGAGACACAGAGCTTTCCAGACATATATATCATCAAGGAAATTATTCATTATGACAGAAAATTTCTGCCATGAAACCCGGTTTCGTTTTATCTGGGACAGTCTGTATATCTAAATAAATGCAAGGAGTAATCATAAATGATTGAGAAGGAAGAATAATAGTAGGCGTAGCTTAATAAGCAATGTTCCTCCTTTTAATCCGCCAAATGAAAAAAGGCACTGGTCGAAAAATTGGTCTGGCGGAGAAACCCAGCTACGCCACTAATTGGTTGAATAGTGTGGGGTGTTCTCTATTTCACTTTCACTGAATAAATGACTGGGAAAGAAAAACGTGCTTTAGGTTGTGGTTTTGTTTTTTACCTAGATTTATATTGAAAGCAAAAACAATGATTATTTATATCCTGTATTATATTGACGCAACGGTGCGTTAAAGGGATAGCTGAGTGTTGGTATAGAGGGCGCTACACAAAATATTTCTTTTTGAGATAATGAAAAACTGAGTGTCACATTCGAAAGAGCATATAATTGTAATGACAGAATAAACTTTATTTGATCAAAATTGGTTCAGAAATGCCTGAAATATCCATAAACTTAACCATTTGTAATAAATGTGGGGCCCACAATACTATTCAATAATTTTAAACCAACCGTTAACAATTTGTTTAAATGCTTCTGAATAGTTGTTAATTATCTCTCTATCTAATCACTATTTTAACAAAACATTACATGCACAATATTTTATTCAAAATGATTGAAACCGATTAGTGTTACGAGCGCGCTCTTTTGAGTTTGAACGGCTCTTTTTTTAATGATAACAGGCTTTTTACTTATAACTATTAGTTTATAATGTAATGGTGCAAGTTTTGGTTATTAACATTCAGTATGACCAAAACTGTACTCTCTTTACCAGAAGTCAACTATAAAGACTTTAAAGAGTGTGTGTGATAAATAAGTGTGCTATATGAATGCAATTATGATTCATGACCATCACGATTGTGTTTGTAGTATAGTCTCAACATTGACATGATTAAGAGAAGAAAGAAGAGTAATTGACCTCGGTCTTTTATATCAAACACATAATTCATATTGCAAACAATTATAATTAATCATATCAGCAAAACAGGGGCAGAGCTGAAACGTACATCAGGTATGATTTATGTGAAGCAGCAGAATTGTTGTCTTTCAATGAACATGTAGAAAGGAGAGTGGGATGGTATTAAACAACTGAAGACCCCATCAGCGCATATTAGGCAGGCTTGAACCTTTCGACATGTATATTTTGTATAGAACAGCGGTACTATTTTAACTTGCAATTACATGTAGTTAAATATGAGGTGAAACTGTCATGATATTAGTGGATGTAAATACCGAGCTCGAAGAAGTCCAGACTACATTGGTCAACGGAGGACCGCATCTACAGTAGATTAAAACATGTTTTCTTCACGCGTGTGTAGTTTGTTCATCATGCTGTTTACTGTTGGACATTTTCAAGCAAACGCACAACCTGAAGGATGTCCTACTGTTACAAATGTTGAAAGGAACGTTTCAAAAGGTACCTTTAAAATGTTATATAACCTTACATTTTCTTATTACTGTTGTTCCGAATCAATGTTATCTACCTGGCCCATATTTATTAAACCATACTAGCTATTTAATGTTCAATTTGCCTACTGGAACTTGTCATGCCCTGTATTAAATCTATAGGAAGTGCAGCATCTAGTAACGAGAATATATTGAATGATAGGACTGAGTATGCTATAAGATATAATTTTAGTTGCCTACTGGGGTCAACTTTCTAGCTAAGACACGCGCTTACCAAGATATTAGTACAAACAAATAAGTCGTTGTGTTGAGTACGCAGCTTTGTCATCTAAACAACACAGCTTAGCCTAATTGGCCTAATCTATTGTGATATTATGAATATGGGCTGTGATTTACATTATTTTGTTGATTTTGCCACAAGGATACAAACGATAAATGAGATATGTTAATACGACAAATCTAAATATCAAATTTTAGTAGCGCAATGATATTAAATATCATTAAAGAATGTAATCGTCAAATTCAAGCGAAAACATTCTGAGCTTCAACAGTTTTATGGCTTATGGTAACATAATAATGAATTAATGGGTTTTGATTTGTCATATGTCTCCCTAATTATGGAGATATCTATAGTTGAATTGTAAAAGCATTCGGGAACGCTTTTCGATTGTATTACAAAAAAGTGGAAAGTGGGTGATAACGTCTAACATGAATATTCACCCTTTTTCATTGCCGTATACATATGCAGTTTTCTTTTGCTATAAAACTTCTTAACATAATTCATAAGAATCTTACAATGATTTTGGTATATGATTGAAGTCTGAAATATCGCTTTTGGGAAAATCTGATGAAGTTAATGGATCACTTTGATAGCATTGATGGTGTCTTCAAAACATACAGTGGCACAGTAGGTATCGTAAGCAGATAAGGTAATTATGAATGCACATTTAACTGAAAGCATAATACACACAAATCTAACATTTTCCCATGCACGTCTCGTGTGAAATTGAATGTATACATTTTTAAAATATTGTTTACGATTGTTTTGTACTTGTTATTTTTCAGATTATCCATATGTGGGATGCTTCGAAGACACGTGCCTTCGCCAAGCGTCCAACTTCACCTCCCCGAATAATATGACAATAGGTGCCTGTACTTCAAAATGCTATTTGGAAAATCAATCAGCGGCTGGGCTGTTGAACGGGACTGATTGCTATTGTGGAAGACTTGTGTGTCCTTTCAAGCAAAGGGAATGTGACAATTTTTGTGGTGTTCCCTGTAGCGGCACAGTAGATCTCACATGTGGTGGCCATGCATTCATTCAGGTATACAACGGTGAGTGAATTATATAAATGTTGTAGCAATAACAATAATAGTTATATAAACAATGATGAAACAAAATGATAACACAATACTAATATTAGAAAATTTAGTTAGAAAATTAGTTAGAAAATTATGGTGTATGAGGAACTCAATTGAATTGGTTTCGTGATTATTTGAGTGACCGTCGTCAGTTTGTGCAATCATAATGGTTCCACTTCTGCCATGTATTCAATTAAATGTGGGGTGCCCCAGGGATCTGTTCTAGGTCCTACACTTGTTTTGATTTATATTAATGATTTGCCTAGATCATCAGACTACTTTAATGTTAGACTCTTTGCTGATGACTCTAATATTTTTCATTCTTTTTAACCTAATCAAGCAGATATTAATTTATTGGAAATAACTGATAACTTAAAACACATTGATCAGTGGTGTGATGCGAATAAGATATTGATAGGCATTTGATTTGGAATGAACATATAAATAATTTATGCTCTGTACTTCGTAGGAAAGTTGAAATTTTGTATAGACTACGACACTTTGTTCTGAAACGAGTCCTTGTATTATTATATTGTTCGTTTATTCAAGCACATTTATCCTACGGCCTTGAAGTCTTGGGAAGTGCATCTTTGATGTTACAGGGGAACACCAGGCAAAGAACAACACATTATTATATGTGTTGGTACCGTTTTGTGACATCAAATAGATACCAAACATTTTGCAAAGGGTTGTGTAATTCATAAACAAAGCAATAGAATCCCGGGCGATTCGTTTGCTCCGCACACCGTTAGTCTTCGCAATTCAGACCGCATGAACGCACGCTTTAGAATGGTGATGCGTTTTCCAAATTATTTTTTTTTGGCTTTGAGAGCAATTACTTTTAATAATAGAATGGCCTCATCATCTCCATTGTTTTATTCATTAGGTATATTAGATGTGTTTAAACTGTATAAATTGTTAGTAACAACTTATATTTTCAAGTTAACTCATAAACGCATACCACACTCAGTGTTTGAATATTATACCTTTTTTGAAAACTCTTATAGTGCAAGACAAAAACAAATGGAAATATTTTGGTTAAGCCTATGATGAGAACAGAGCATGGAAAAAACTTCAATCTCGTTTCAGGGATCAGATATTTGGAATAGTATGCCTTCGGAGATACGGAGACTTGTTAGACTCCACCTTATTAAGATAAATGTAAAAAGTATGTATTAAGTCAATATGTCTTATAGTCTTTTGTAAATTGCTACCAAAGATAAAGCATTTTTGTATTCTCTTGAAAAGATTTTACATGTTTTATATAATCTTATAGTTAAGTTGTTATTAGTGTGTGAATGTCCACTATTGTAAATACTTAGTATAGAATGTTGTTTAATCATAGTTTCTTGCATTATTCAAATGTAAGCATATCATCTATCCATGTACAGAGGGTCCTACGCCCCACTAGCAATAGTTGCTATTTCTGTAGGGTCATTTTACCAATTTGTTTGTCTGGTAACATTTCTTATTATCTTTGAACATAAAGTTATTCATTCATTCATTCAATATCTATTTTATTTTAAGGGATAGTTGAGTTCTGGTAAGGAGAGTACAGTTTTGGTCAAACTGAATGTTAGTAACCAAAACCTGCAGTATTACATTACAAACTAATAGTAATAACTCCACCATGCTCAAAAGGAATACAAAAATTACAAATGACTAAGTAAAAAGCATGTTATCATTCAAAAAGAGCCGTTAAAACTTAAGAGGGCGCTCTCTTAACACTCATCGGTTTCAACCATTTAAAATTATGTGATGTTTTGTTGAAATAGTGATTAGATAGAGAGATATTCAACAGCTATTTTAAAACCTCTTTTGTAAATCTTTGAAAAGAGGAAGCGTTTAAAAAAAAAATAACGGCTGGTTTAGAATTATCGAATAATTGTGGGGCCCCACAATAATTACAAATGGTTATGTTTATGGGTGAACAATGCAGCTCTACCCCACCCCCCCCCCCACACACACACACACACACACACACACACACACACACACACACACACAATGCATAGTGTTTTCCGAACGCGCCGACGCCTCTGATTCATACTATTTTTAAATTCTTGTTCGTACCACCGCGCCGGCCACATTTACCCTTTTTTAAAGATTTATCGACGACCTCGGAGAGGATAGAATGGCTGATTTTGGAGGATTTTGAGGATAGAATGTAAAATTTTCAATTTTTTCATTTGTTTGGGGAAGAAAACATTCTAAAGAATATGTTTTCACCCATAGTTGAATATTAAGCGAGTTTTAAAAGTGCCATATACCCCTGTGAACATGGGAAAATCGGAATGTTGCTCCTAAAATGATAAAAAAGGCAACTTTACAAAAGGCGTTGAATTTTTATGAAGGAAAGGGCAGTCAAATTGATACTGCATGCAGTTATTGTCTATTAGTAACCCAATTATGAAATACAACTAACTAAATTCAGAAAAGCTTCATTTTGGGAAAAATGAGCACTAACTTTCAAAAATAAAGAAAAAAATGCAACTTTTTACAAAAAGTAGCATGTTTGTTAGGATTCCCGCAGCGATTTTAATTTCAAAATGTCCACCCAAACCTAAGCTTTCCATGTTAATTTCTTTTGCTAGAATTTGCTACACTGTAAAATGCAGGCGCTTTTCCACCCCACGTCCATATGCTATTAGGCATATATATCGGTACACATTTGTACAGTACTACCCAAGGAGCAAGCACCCCCTTTTGTAGGATATCAAACATGGAATGTTATAAAAGGTTGTGCACCAGAAATGTCTTCTAGGACCTTCTAGGATCACAACCAAGGTGCAAAACCTCACGATCTAGCTACTGGAAGTCCACAAAACGCGTACAAACGATTTAACTCATAATATACGTTAATAGCGCCTTAAATCCTTAGGGTTCATGAAAGTGTGCATCTGCTATTTTCACAATTACTCTAAAAAGCAGTATGATATCATCACATTGCTTCAGATCCGTGTTCTGTAGAGTATCTTGCATATTTTGATACCAAATGTGAATGCATAACATCTACGGTTAATGTGTCACGTCTAATTATAATTCACGTGTCATACAAACAACATGAAATTGTACGTTCAGTTATGTACAAAAACGCATTGAAATGTTTAGACTATCATCAAAACGTTACACAATTTGTATTCGGAATTCGCCAG